>CM053503.1:54828686-54885087 GCA_028627145.1 Eidolon dupreanum | reverse complement strand
TCAAACCCAGACATAGAGCTTATCTCATCAAAATAACACACTCACACCAAGGCATTAATACTCATTAATTTAGAATGCTTTCTGAAGATTTCATAGGACATTTAAGGCAAGATCGACTATCCCAAGGTCAAGAGATTTCTGTTTTCTAAAGATTTTCCCCAGCTGTACCATCACAGGGGATAGGCATTTTCCTCTTTTCTCCATACAGTACCCAGTTTCTTTTCCCTACCAGGATATCCTCCCAGGAACTTTTCATTCCCTCACTATTTTATTATACAGAGTTATCTTCTTTCATTCTTTAATTTTGACTGCAATGAAATCCATTTCCTGGGGCTCAGCTTTCAGTCTAAGTTTTAGCAATCATTTCCAACAAAGTCAGTTTTCTCCACAAAAAAAATCATTATATGAGCTACTAAAACAAATACATTTTTCCTTTTTAGTTTTATTGTCTTATTTTTAACAGTAATTTTATGTGTTGGACATTATCAAGTAGTTTCACTGAATGGATAGTTGATTGAAAGAATTGGAAAGGATTGAAGTAATCTTGGCTTGTCTGAAATGTAATTGCATCTGAATTTTAGTAGGGAAAGTAAAATATCCTTTCTCAATCCTGGACTGGGGCACTCCTCACTCCGCACTCCTGTTAACAAAAGCCAGATTAACAGGAGACAAAGCATACATGTTTACTTAATTTTATTTGACATGAGAACCTTCACAGGAAATAAAAACCTGAAGAGTCTGTTATACTCGAGTGTTTAAAAACACTAAAAATATAAATGCTAGGTTTGGTGAAGAGTGGAAAGTCATGGGAAGATATGACAGGACAAAGGTGAGCTAAGTGTAGTAAACTGGAGGAAACTTAGCAAGGCCTGTTCAGATTCATCTCTGTGTCCTTTGTCTTCAGAGATAAGGATGCTCTTTTTCTCTGGGTATAGGGTTTTATGACCTTTTCAGGAGAAGGTCAGAAAGTCCTTCTTGCACATGACTTTTCTCAAATTCCTTCAGGTTGTAATATTCAAAATATCAAGGTGACATATTTTGGGAGAGAAGGTCCTGAACTTCATTATACAGAAGAAAATATAAAGGCAAGAGTTCCTTATCTTGTTCTCTTTACCTAGAATGAGAATCTGGCAGCCCTGTGATAGGTCTTTTGGGCAGATGGTGATGAAGGATCAAAGGTGAAAGTGCCATCACCATCTGAACTGTAGATACAAAGCCACATTAGAGAACCATTGACATCCTGAATATGGCCACACCCTTGGATGTGTAATAAGCTTGTATAAAATACTAATTAGCAACTAGTGAACATGTGCTATAGTTAAGAGCCCTTGTTCAGAATTCAGTTAGACCTAGATTTCATTAGTTTCAAAATTTTAGGAATGTTATTTACTATCCTCAAGCCTCATTTCTTTCTTCTGTAAAATGGGAATCATAAGATCATTTTGAGGATTAAATTTAAAAAATGCATGCAAAATGCTTAGAAAAGAAAATATGCAGTGCATAAACTGTAACTATTATTCTTGCTATTTTTGTTGAATAAATCAGTGAATCACTGTCATTAGCTTTTCAACTGTGACAAATTCTGTTTAATTTTTCTTGCTCTGAAGAATTTTCCATTTCTAGAATAGAGAGAGGAAGCAGCTAGCAAAGGAAGACAGTCAGAAGCCACTGATTTTGTTTTTTTTTAAATTGTGGTTTCATTGGCATCAAGTATCATTACTTAGACTAACATGTAAGTTTTGTGAGGTTTCATATCTCAGGCTTATCAGGGAAAACTGAAGTTTAGGACTGGCGTGTACAGGGCTTATAAAACCTGCTCAGCTTCAAAGATTTAGGTCATGAAGGTGCAGAGTATCCTGAAAGTTGATAAGAGGCTGTGACATGGCATTTTGGGGAGGGAGGATGCGGGTCATCTAGACTGTAATCCAAACTTTGGAGAATAGTGTGGCAAGTATGATTTTCAGAGATCTGTCCACTAAAGGCTGGAACCCCACTCGTGGACTGGGTCTCTTTGGCAGCATCTAGTCCTGAGCAGAGAACTGGCCTGTGGGATATGGGGAATGATCAGAGTTTCTGGTCAACTTGGGAAGATGAAGGGGCAGGGAGAAGTCAAAATACTATCAGTACTCTTGTCACATCGGATCCCTACTAGGGTGCTGTGGATGTAAAAATGATTTGGCTATTATATCCTGTCCATATCAGTATTGGCTCAGGTCCTGGGGTATGGACAGGCTGAGATTTAAACCAGAAAGCTAGGAAGGGCCAACACAGAGACCTGACAGTATAGTTCAGATGGGAAAATAATCATGAAATGCAATGAACTTTGTAAGAAGTCCGAATGATTCAGTGACTACATTGGGATAAAAACCCTAGTTGACTGAGGTTGTGACGTTTCAGGGAACATTCACTTTTCAGAAATACCAAATATTTTTGAAGATCTGACACTATCACTCATAGCTATGGGATCTTGGCTAACCCAGAAGATATCAACGTTATCAAACTCAAGGGGTTTGTTTTGTCTGCACGCATCACTGCCAAAGGACACACGGACAGGGATTTGCAGTAAAGAAAATAGAGGTTTCTTTAAGGAAATAACACTAAGTCTGGAGACACAGGTGAGCTAGCGCTCTTAAGACTTGGCTCCCTGATAGCGTGTAGGTTACAGATTATATAGGGCAAAATCACAAGATACTGTGGGTTAGGGCTTTGTAGTCATGCTGGGAGCTGAGATAAGGTAAAGGTAATGAATCATTTCTTCAGGTTTTGGTGAAAGTTCTGAGGTTTTTTCTGGAGTCCCTCTGTTTTGTCCCATGGGAAAGTAGCTGAGGTCAGTGGACCTTAGGGCTCAGGAGCTGAAACGTACCTTAGGTCAAAATGTTACCTTTAGCTTGCCAGAGGTCTGAACCACATGACCATTAATCAGATCCAGGCTACTGTCTTCTACTGTCTTGGGGGTTGCTGATTATCTAGGGGGAAAGGCTGTGTCTCTGAGGGGTAGAGAGAGAGAGATATGATTTCTAAAGCTAGGATTTAAAACTAAATTTAATCAAAGTCATAAAGACCCTTGGCTTCGTTGGGAGGATAAAATGATGTAATTTTTGTTACTATCAATTGCAAAGTTCTAAGATAGTATGATGCTAACATGATTCTTGGGAGGAGCCCTGTAATATTTTGGGTACCAAGATTTAAGAACCATATGAGATGAGGAAGTATAGCAGATTTTTCAATTATTTGAATTTTGTTGGGGCTTAATCAAAGTTTAACTTCTTTAAAACTTTTCAACTCTTACTCGTAAAACTTGCCTTAAAAAGGATTTTGTGGTTTATGTTAAGAATGTGTAGTAAAATTGTTTTGACTCTTTAACTCATTTGTTTTCTCTGTATTTGTTGATCTCCCACTGAAACAGATCATTCTGTGCTTGTTGTCACAGAAAAGTGATGTAACAATGGAAAATGGAGAAAAACCAGTCTTCACTTGAGTTTCAAAAGCTTAGGATGTTAAAAAAACCCAAAAAAGACATGTTATAGACAAACAACTTGAGAGAGGAAACATCATCATTAGCTAGAGGAACAAAACTTACTCTAACCCTGAGACCAATTGAAGATTCACCTGGCTAGAAGGCACAGGAAGAACTAGAAATAAAGTGATGGGGGAGAAGTTGGTGAGCCCTGGGATATCAAAGAATCTGAGAAAATCATGTGACCCAGAACAGAGTGTCTGTAGGTCAGCCAGATTCTGTCTGAGTAAAGTAATCATTCATCATTTAGACTCGTACAGATAGCATTTTTCTAAGGACTATTTTCCTTGAATTTCATAAGGTGTCCTAGGAAGACAACTCTATTTCAGGCTAGAAAAATATGTTGATGTTTCACCAAATTTTAATATATGATTTTATTTTATATTTATCTGTTTATATTTTAACAAATATGGTTGACATCCTTCTTATTTATTGCCACAGCAGCGGTTGAAGAATAGTACAATGAATGCAAACAAGAATAGGAATACATTTGCTCTTTAACCATGAGAAAATGATATTAATGATTAATGAAAAATGAAAAACGAAATCTCTGTATGTTTATGTAATTAACACATACTGCTATAAGTGCATCAAGACATTTATTAGTATAGATAGAAAAGAAGGACAGCAAACAACAGCAAAATTATGGATAGAAGTATGATCATTCTTATGCCTGGTAGAAGTTTTTATGGGCTGAAGTCTATTTTTGGTAGAATCCAACAGTAATGTTTATAATTCTATCTCTTTTCATCCATTCTGCTTGGGAACACCAACTAGCAGATACTTAGATTCACCATTACTTGAAAAATCATTAGCATTAAGAAGGTGAACTTGCTGCTTTTTAGAAAGTACTAGTTATTGGCATATTCACTGGGACTTGGGCTACTTCAGCATGCAAATATATTACTTATAAGTCTTTACAAAACTGCTCTTTGCTGCTCAGGTGTTTTGAAGACTTCGCCTGGACTAGTGGAAATATTCCAAAAAGTTTAAAACATCCATTCATGAGCTAATGAATGACCTATAATGTAGGCCTTCAGGTGCAAGGAAAATGAGCCAATATTGTGTATTATGGAAAACTTTTTAAAAAATGCTGAACAAATCTAAGGGAGCAGGTATCATTACATGGTTATGTGGGTGGTCCTACTTTATCTCAGATTGGTGAAGTAAGAGTTGTCTTTAGCTTTGAAGAGCAGATGACATAAAATAAACAAAGAAGTCTCAGCAGAAAAGACTTCAAACGTGAGAAAGTGAAGTAAGCTGATTCAAGGGAAAAGCAAACTCTCAATTTGGCTTTAAGTTGCAGGTATCCAATCAAGCTCACACCTCACAGAGAAGTGAGAAGAGGACCAATCACTTCAATGGAAGTCTTTTACTAATTGTTGATATAGCAATTGACCAGTTCAGTTCAGTTATAATGTTTGGTCATTAAGATACATGTAAGTGAGCATGTTACTTTTATTTCTCTTTTTCAAACTTATGTAATTTTATATTTTTTATACTTGGCTATGGAATTAATTAAACACCTTGAAACCATATTGCTTCCAAAAACCCAGGAAATGAGAAAACTTTTCCATTGTAGGCCATTCAAAGACCACAGTTATTTCCTGGTTAAGCCAGATAGAACCCAGTGTTTATTCTAATACATATCCTGACATGAAAACAATTTACTTAAAGGCTTTTTACTTGTTCAATGTGTAAATCCTACCCTTTGCAAAGAAAAGAAAGCCTACTAAGGGATAGCCTATTTGTTCACATTTACATGTAGTAAAGAAAATAGAAACATTTTCAATTGGTGTAGGAAAGATAAATGAATATTTTGCATATTATAAGATTTCACCTTGTGATTTAAAATGAAGTGAGAAGTAGAAAGAACCTTTCTGCAGCTTCACAGAGGTGTACTCGGTGTATCTCAAATTTGAGGTGTATGCCTCAAATTTACTTTAACACAATTGTGAGCTTTCCATGAACTTTTAAGAAATTTTCTCAGATTTTACCAAAAATATATTCTTTCCATTTGAAAATAATATGACTAATTAATCTTTGAGATTTTTTAGGAGCTTTCTGGTCTCCAAAATGATTTCTTGCTATCACTGGTGTTGAATCATCTTTGATGTTATAGTGAAGGTCACTAGAGAGGGTCTTTACATGCCTCATGAGGATGTGAAGCCAAAGGATTGAAAGAGGAATACTGTCTAGATATGCTGAAATAGGATGATCAATCCTAGGGATAGAGAGTTTCAAACAACTAAGGCTGATGAAGTCTTCCCATTAACAGGCAGAAAAGTTTGTCACATGGGGATAAAAGTAATACCTGTGTAAATTAAGGGAGATAATGTATGTAAGTTGCATGGGACATGGGGCAATTCTTCATTTCACAGAATGGTCTCCTACATTGCAAGACTTCTAACATCTCTGGCCTCACCACACATAAAATTCCAGTAGAACCTCTGGAATCATGTGAAAATTAAAGTTGCCCATGCACATTTCCAAAATTAATTTAGCATGGGGAAATGGATACCACTCATTTAGCCTGTTGGCCACTGAGCTAATTGAATTTTAAAGAGCCTTCTAGATCTGTGCATATATGAAATCATAATTTTGCATCCTTGCTTTTCTTTTGTTTCTAAATGCATCCTTGCCAAACCAGTGGGTTTGGCAAGACTGTTTCAAATATTTTTCACTCTGTTTTTTCATTCATTGACAGTACTACATACTGAGTAATATACACTGAGGATAGCAGGCACAAAAAACATCAGAGGACTAGTAATCGTGAATATGAGCTCTTGGGTGAGTTGGGGCACACCAGAAATCTTAGGTAACTGAGTCTTAGCTATTTTTGTTTTTATCATTAAGTTGAAGAACTATGACCAGTGTAGAAAACGCTGCATAACTGGAAAATGACATGCTGGAAACTCTGGCTCAGGAGTCAGGAAATCCCCACAGTCAGTTTCCTTAGGCTAACACACTGGGGTTGAATTGGCCATAACTGAAGGGGCCAGACCCCAAAGCCATATCAGTCTGTTAGTGTGCCCATGTCTATATGACAACAGGACAATACGATACTGACCAATTTATGGAATAACATCAGTGAAGGTGGTTTGTCATATGTAGTTAAAAGCAATGATTGTTTCCCTAAGTTCTTTTTCTACTTTAATTTCTGATTCAAGGCTACCACAGATGAATCAGAAAAGCAGAAAACATACTCATAGAAGGCAGGAACAAAGAGGAACACACCATAAATCACTGAACAACCACAAACCCCCAAAATGTTCATATGATTTTCAAACAGTTGTCTAGACACCTGGGACTTTGCATTTTTCCAAGGACATCAAGTTATTTGATTTGAACCCATGTGCATATCAGAGAGAAATGAGTTGTCTCACGTAATTCTGGTTGACTTCAGTTTAAATATCATGTTTTAGTTTTTAACGATAAATCTTATGGTTGCTGCTGCTTCAGTGCTGCTGTTTCATCCCCTTGCCCAAGAGCTCAGATTGAGTGACACAAAGAAAGCCAGGCAAAGTCTGAAATCTAGAGAAATAGTTGTTGACCAGCAACTACCATTTCCATAATGGGACAGTGATCCATTGTCCCTCTTGATGTGAGAAGAGGAGAAAAGAGGAGAAAAGAGTGGTTAGGAGAAGATTTGGGGCATAGTCAGGGAGAGAATTGTTTCAGGAGTCTCCATTTCTGAAGTGAGAAGATACTGAGTTGGGAAACGAGGTTCTACTCTTATGAGATATTTTTTTTTTTCCCTGCAAAATATCTTAAAGGTCACATAGCTATTAGTATAAGAATGTTTTTAACCACACAAGTTTCAGTAAAATTAAAATCAAATGCTACTAAGGAAACCAGTTTTTTTTTTTTTTTTAAATTTTGAACATCAAGTTAGCAAATAAGAAAAATTGCAGCCTATAGGGCTGAATGACTTGAAGTTCTGAATGGCATAATAGTGCCAGGGAAACCACAGACTGGGTTTTCTACCCTAAAATGTGGAAACATATTTTTCATCTTTTTCCTATCTCAAAGACTAGATCAGAATATTGGTGTTAAAAACCAACATTCACATACTGCTCACCAAAACAATAACACCCAAAATGGCAAAATATGAAGAGACTTTGTCCCAGCAATACAGAGACTTCAGGTGTGGCTGAAGAATGTTTCTGTTTCTGCTGACAAAGAGGGCTAGATTTTTGCTCTCCGCTCCTCACTAGACACAGTCAGTGGGAAAGAGGTAGTCTTTGAAGAGATGACAGGAAACAGTTTCTCAGAATTGAAGAGAAGCCATATTTAGATTTATTAGGTGGGAGTGGTAGGGGAGACAGGAAAGCAGGCTGGTAGAAAACTCAAAAGTAAATAAAGGAGGGTTATAGGTGTTTCACCGGATAGCAGTAACAGGGGCAGGACAGTGCAGTTGGATGAAGTAGATCACTCCCAGCTCTGGGAAAGACCTTGCAATTCAGGGGGAGCAAGTGGAGCTTTGTGAAGATTATGTAAAATGAAGATGCTCAGAGCACTTCCCACTCCCCCACCTCCTTGTTGCTTTGGGAGAGTGAAGAAGATAATGCATGTCACTAAAAATCTTTAGCACAGTGCCTGGCACAAAATAAGCACTCATAAGTGAAGGACATTATTTATCGTTATCATTTTTAATTTTAGTGGAGTGTTTTATTCCCAGACCATTGGTGGGCATCAAATAGCTTCTTAATTAACACTTGTTGATAGAATGATTAATTGGAGTAGTCACAGAGATATTAATGGTAGTGTCCACTGTAAACAAAAATCAACTAGGTATTTTATGACAAAAAATTTATTCAAGGAAAAGAAAGGATTCTAATTCGATATGTGGAGATGAATGGTGAGCCACGTGCATGAAGAGAAAGCAAGAAGAAGCAAGAAGCTTCTTTTTACAGCCAGGAAGAGGAAGTTAAAGGAAGTAGGTGGTTCCAAACATAGAGCTCTGTTATAAACAGAGTTCTTTCTGTAGGACTTCAGCGATTGGCATAGGGTGTAAGAGTTTTTCCCACAGACCCTCCAACTGTATGTAGGTTAAGGTCTCTGTCATAAAATTTGACAGTAGCAAACACTTATTTTGTACTATTATGTATGCATGTGTTTACTATGTGTCAGAAATTGTTCTAAATGCTTCACATGCAGCTCTGTGAGAGGGGTATTAGTATCATCCACCTTTTACAGAAGAAGAAAGTGAGGCTCAAGATTGCTCAGCTAGTGAGTGGCAGAGCCAGGGAGTCATGCTCTCCATTAGGACATATTGCAGGAGAGAAAGCACAGCCAGTCAGGAATGGAGGATGCTGGTACCTGCTGAGGAGTTGTGTCTGGGTAGCAAGTTGGAAATACATTGAAGGAAGAGGAAATGGGTCCCCCCTGCACAGCAGAGAATCCCTTAGCCCATACAGAAGCTGTGAGCAGAGAGGGTCTTCAGGGTCAAGGCCAGAGGTAGGGCCAGAAGCCATTTATTCTACTGGGATATGCCCTCCACATCACCTTCCTCACCTTCCCCTCACTCCTGGGGCCTGTATCTACCTGGAATTGCCTAGGAAATGATGAGAGGGAGCAGCTTGGCCAGATGTGGAAGTAACCACAGCTGCAAGAGAGCAAGCATTGTAATCCATAGAGAAGAAATGATCATAGGGGTCTCCAGCAGGGCTTCATTGGTCTAGACACAGAGCCCCAGAGGAAAGTTAAAGCTTGGTGAGAAAACTAGCACCTTGGGTAGATTTGCAAAGCAGGAAACATGTATTTCTTGCCTAATCACTTCCTCTTTGTGATCCTCACACCCCAACCTGTTCCAGACCTCAAAGTCCTTTGTTTCCTCAGGATCCCTCTGTGTATGGTTCACGTAGGCCTGCCCTCCTCCATCAGCAAGGCCTTGTGCCTGGAGTGCATCCTTTTTGTTTCTCTTGTCATACCTTTCACCTGTTCTGTAACTCTTCCCACCTGGCTGATCAAGGTGGAAGAAATCGATAAGCAAATTTTTTCTAACTTGGATCGAATGCAGGCTATTGAGTGACTTTATCCTGGGGATGTTGTTTTAAGGGAACATTCTTGATGTCAATGACATTCGAAAATAATAATATTCTATGAGAGAAGCTTCAGGCCCTGTAGCAGGGGGCGGGGGGATTTGTGCACATTCCATAAATTGCAGGGCACCAATGACAGATCAGTTTGCTCATATGCAATGCAGAGAGGTCTTTATAGGGAAGCATTTTAAATGAGATGCACAGTTCACAATGCATTTTGTTTTATGCTATCTTGCGCTATCTCTATTTTAGCTCTCAAGTGGATTATCCCCAAAAGGGAGATAGGACCAATTTCACATGCACTTCTTATACCACATAATGCGTTGAGTGAAGACACTTAACAAATGTCCCTTTCTGTATTCAAGTAGGAGTATAGTGAACACTGTAGAAAGATTTGTTTTAGGGGAAAACAAGTCTTAAAAGAGCTATAGCCCAAGGCAATCCCTACTACAAGATGTAACTTTGGAATTCTCTCGAATTCAAATCAATCAAATTCAATTACTGCCACCATCACCCAACGACTAGATTTAGGCCTCTAAGAAAATGAATTAGGTTATCATCTATTTAAGAGAGTTTATTGAGCATCTAAATAATCATACACTGTTATAGGCACTGGTGATATTGATATTTCTAAGAGGTGATTCTTGCCCTGAAGGAACTCTTAATTTAATGGCAAAGCAGACAAGCAAATATATAATGTAAGGCTCCTACAGAGTTCATTGATAGCTCAAGTGTTACAGAATAATGTTATCCTGGGAGAGCTGCATTTTAATAACAGCCTCTTTGATTCACAAATCATTGTCATCTAGTTATCTCTGCCAACTTCCTTCCTCTCAAGGATGCTTTTCCTCCCCTGTAATTATAAAAGGGAATGGTGCAATAAAACCCTAATCTAATGTAAGGGAAAACAGTGTTTTGACTAGATACTATAAGAGTCAAAACAAAAAGAATATAAACATTGTACTCTAGCTGACAAATTTGTTCTTCACGAGGGTATGGGTTTGCAATTCTAAAACTACTGCTTTGTTTGTATATTAACATAAACATATTGCAAATAATGAAAGGAAGATGTCTCACTGCTGGAGAAAAAGTTAGAAATAAGGAAAGTGTTAAGGCTAGAATATGACTCATAGTATTATTTTTAATATGTATTCAGATAGATACAGAAATATATATGTATATATATATGCATGAGTAAGTGTCTCTACATATATTTCCTACTTCAGTTCATTGGGAGAAACTAGAATTGGTGATAACTCAGTAGTAATTAGCATATATAGCATTCAGATCTAGGTTTCTAAATCCTATTCTCCAAGAGAAGAAATATAACCCTGGTTGATTCCAGTGCTGGTATAGAGAAGATATGGAGGATCTTGTGGTTCCAAACAGTAAGAAAGTGGTTTAAAAAATGTATATACATATCTGTACATATGTGTATATATTTCTATGTGTATGGAAAGGGCACAGCAGGAGATAACTCCAAAGAGCTCCTACTGGCCAAAGTTAGAAGGACCCAAACACTTTGTTTTGAAGGTGATTATCCTTTTTGTAAGAGTGAAAGTATAATAGACATTTCAGAGTGACAAATCTGTTGAGAAGCAAGTTGGTATTTGCAGGCTCATAGAGAAATCTCCACTCTCCCCTGAGGTCTCTGGGAAGTTTGGCTGTTGGAGCCACAGTTATAACGGACTATACCAGCCTCTGAGCCATCCGTTTATGTACGTTGCTGTCTGGATGGAATATTTCTTGCCCAATATCTTCAGAAAGTAAGAAGATAATCTACTGAGTTGAATTTAATAGAAATAATAACTCAGTTTGGAGGTAAAAGAGAAGTCACAAGTTAAATATTCAAACATATTTTGTTTTCTAATACTAATAACAATGTTATCTTAATTTATGTCAAATACATACATATATGTATATATATACATACACACATTATTACAAGTACAGGTATTGACTGGCTCTTTGAAGAAACTATTTTAATATATTTTAGGTAATGGAATTTTGGTTATGTTACAAGAAGACTCCTTATATTTTAGAGATACATATTTATAGATAAAATGATATAGTTTCTGGGATTTGTATCAAAATATTATGAGAGGGAAGATGGGAGAATATAGATAAAACAAGATAATAAATTCGTAAGCGTTCAATATAGTATTAGTGTCTACTGTAAACATTTGAAAGTTTTTATAATAAAAAGCTTTTAAAAAGAAATACAGATTTTTGTTATAACTCAATATAAGAAATATCAAAGAAACCTCAAATCGCACTGCAAAAATAAGCAGTACTCGCAGAAAAAGGATAGGGATAGAGAAACCATTAACGACTATGCAACCTTGAAACCAGAGTGGCTTCTTTTAGCAAAATGCATTTAAGATTTATCAGTGTTGTTATGTGAATCAATAGTTCGTTGCTTTTTATTGCTAAATAGCATTCCATTGAATGCATATACCACAGATTTTTTATCCTTTCACCAGTAAAAACCTCTGGGTTGTTTTCAATTTTGGGTGATTATGAAAAAAGCTGATATAAATATGTGTGTATATATTTTGTGAGAGCATAAATTTTCACTTTTTCTGTATAGATACCTGGGAGTAGACTGTTGGATGATAGGGTCAGTGTGTGTTCAACTTCATAAGAAAGTGGCCGAACTATTTACTGAAGTGGCTATATTTTGCATTCTCAGCAACATTTGGGCATTCCACAATATTCTATGTTAGTCTTTTCTGTGAATACCCTGTGGTTTTTATGAAGAAATTGCTTCCTAGAGGGAGGAAATTTCCTCAACTTCTGGGTTCCCCAGGGGCTTCATTTTGTTCCATTAGCCCTCACTTGGTCTTCACCAATTTGTCAATTATTCTACCTCAACTCTTCTTGAATTTGAGAAAAACTAAGTATAAATGAATAAAAGTATGAAAAAATGCATGGAGTAACAAACATCAAATTGAACATAGTGATTATCTCTGCTAGAAAGAAATATAAGTGGAGATGGGAATTTTAAAAGCTTCATTGTATTGGTAATGTTCTATTTCTTGATTTGGGTAATGATATAGTAATTCATTACCTTGAACATTCTTGGGCATGTTTAAAAATCACATAGAATTAAATAACAAATAAATACAACATAAAATAAACTGTAAACCTTAAGGAGAAGCCAATTTAAAAAATAGATATATGGAATATTTTTCCTCCCTTATATGTCTGTATTATTTTAATTTAATTTAATTAATAAGTACATTATTTTTGTACTCAGAAAACAAAAATACATTTTTTAAAAAATGCAGTTACTAGACTTATTTTGCAACCATTGGGCTTCCCAAGTTTCACACCTCTCAACGACTTTGTTGACTATGAAAGGTCTCATAAAAGCTCCCCTTGTTTATAAGAAGATCAGGGGAAACAAATTATTGTTACAATGAAGGGTTGAAACTGGGCAGAGTTTGGGGTTAGAATGATGTGGAAAATTTCCAGAATGTCACAAATCTTGAGTTTACTTGAATAACCTCCCATGAGAAAGCAGCATGTTTTAGAATCAAAGATACCACAAAGAAAAATCTGTTCTTCCTTTCTCAATGCATGAAGTTAAATTTCTCTTAACTTCCATTTCCTTGGGTATTAAGTGAGAATAATAAAAACTACTTTGTAAGATTATTTTGAAGTTTATAGATCTCTGACTTTGCATCTCTTGCCCACAATTCTCCAACCATACATGCCTCCTCTTTAATTCTCCAGCTGACCTAGCTCATTTCTGCTGTTAGGGCCTTTGCATAAACAGTTCTTTTGGCTGGGAATACTCTTCCTCTTGATCTTCTCACCGGCTGCCTTCTCTTTATTATTTGGGTCTCAATTCACATGACTCCCACTTAGAGAGATCTTGCCTGACTCCCAGTTTAAAGTAGCTTTCAAGTTACTCCCTGTTATACTCTGAATAGCATCATTTACTATTTTCTGGTATTTTCTCATTTATTTAGTTGTCTATCATCTGTTACCCACCCACCACAGCTTGGCCAGCTTGCACTAAGAACACCTATAACAAAATAAAGAATCAATGAATATTTGTGGAAAGAAAGAAATGAATAAATATTAGTCATTCTTCTTTTGTTATTGAGAAGGTCTTAATATTGGTTAGTTCCTACAAGATGCCTTAAAATCAAGGTATAGGAGTTATTCCTTATTCTTTCCCTATCTGCATTTGTCCTACATTCTTTAAAAATAGTTTTGATCAAAGTTTTTTTCAGAGTAGTACATAGAAGTTTAACAGTTTCAGGAAAAGAGATTTTGAATGATGTACTCAGAGGCAGGAGGCCCAAGAGATGATCTTTCTAGACCCTGGGTTAAGAAACAGAGTTGCCTTCTGCTCTCATATAAATCATGGAGCCAAGTGAGGGACTGGGTGGAAGAGATGGATAGATAATAAGATAAGGGGTAGAATTTTTGTCACTGATTCAACATAGTAGCTAAGGAGTAGGGAGAGTCTGAAGAAGTCTTGAGGTTTATGGTTTGGACCACTGGATGGATAGTGGCGCTGTTTAGCAACACAGAAGTACAGAAGCATGCAGAAGAGGAGAAGCAAGAGCTAGAGAGATGGAGAAATCCAGGCACAGACCACCAGGATGGAGTTTTATCTGTTAGGTTTGGTGCTCAGGATCTGGACTAGACTGACAGATCTGGGGCTTCTTATCCTTAAGATGGTAGTTGAAGTCAGGGATGTAGTGAGGTTGCCAGGTTGTGTGTGTAGATTTAGAGAGAAAGGAGACAAAGACTGAACTTTCAGGTACAGGTAACATTAAGGGACATAAAGACAAGAGGAGGCTGGTAAGAGGTGGCTAAGGTGTCAGGAGAAACAAGAGAGAACATCACAGAAGCAAACGGAAGAGGGTGAGACATGGTTGGTAAAGTCAAATGTTATAAGGAGGATGAGTCCTAAGATTAGAAACACGTCCACTGATTCGCCAATTTGTGGTAACTAGTGACCTTTGGCAGTCACAATTTTAGAGGTGTTGGGGGGGTGGCAGTGCAGAACTAAGACAGCAGTGGGCTGAATAGAGAAGTGAGAAAGAAGCGACAAATCTAATTTGTCGGTGTTATTTAAACTGTGATAATCTAGCGCATATGCAGGCTCTCTCTCTTGCCCCCCCCCTTTTTGAAAGCTAGACAAGCCGTTGTCTTTCTGTTCAGAATGTGATTATTTTTTAAAAACCTAATTCAGGTCTTTTACATCCATCCCTTTTGATAAGCACCTTGTTAGTTTAAGACAAATTATCTGAACTCATTCTGAAACTGATTTTATCACTGTTTACTTTATAGTCTTGCCCCAGATCCTCCTTTTTGAGCTTCCTGGATCTCTTCCTTAGGAGCTAAAGATGGAGGTGCTACTGTGACTATAACCTTTGCACATGGAAGGGAAGAATTGAGCTCGATTTCATTCTGGGGGTTGGAGGGAAGGTAGAGGCATGGACAACAAACAACGAAACAACTTTATTAGCTGAAATACCAACCTTAAGTGGAAAGCAGCTGATTAGAGGTTTTTCAAGAATTTCCTTTTGAAATAGTAACTACAAATCAAAAGACGTAGACTATTTAATGTCCTTGACTGACTTCAAGATCCCAAATCCTCAAAACAAAAATTGTCATTATAATGTACTTGTTCAGTGGGTGAATATATTTTAGAAAAGTTTTTTAGTAAAAGGCTAGAAACAGACCTCAATTTGAAAACCAAAGCACTTTCTTGCCTAAGCATTGCATTCATTGAGATTTTCCATTATACTCCATCTAGCACTGGAATTTTGTTTTAAATGCTTTTCAAAGTACCATGAAATTGTGACACCCATGAGGGTGACGGGCTATTTTCATTTTACTTAAGAGAAGACTGAGGTGCGAGAGGTAAGTAATATGTCCAAGGAAGATAACTCAGATTTTTTGATTTCCCACCAAATGCTTTGTCATATAGCCTTCCCAGTACTCTCGTCAGATATCATCATCAACAATTTTAAAGGCTGTTAGTTAGGTTCAAGGAAAAAAATATAAGTAGGAGCAGGTAGAAACAGTTTTGTATATAGCTCAGCTCATTGTGTGAAGTTGGTGGTCATGAAACTGTGGGACTTGGAGCCCTGGTTACAGCAAGGCGGAATGTGGGCAGAAGATGCTTCCTCCAGGCAGCTTGGGCCAACTGATCGTGCACCTCCCTTGCCTTTTCAGCTTGTTTTGTAGCAGACACAGGGACCACACAGCCACCAGCTCAGTTTCAGTACATGAGGAAACCTGGGGAGGTGCATACCAGCGTATCCCCCTACCCCCACCCTTGCCATCCTCCTTGGCATGCTGCCAGCAAATGTTTACTGAAGCGGCAGCCAAAGTCTGTTTGGGAACCTGCAGCCTGTGTACAACAGACTAGTGACCAAATTGCTTGGTTGTGTGCTGACTCATTTAAGAACAAGTGATTTAGAGAGCTGCTAGGGCGTCGGTGTTAGAGTGAACTGTGGTTGAATTTCCAGCATGCTATCAAAAAAGCAATAGATAGAAGTGGCAAGTGATGAACTCAAAACACAGCACTGTTCAGAATCTAGCTAGTTATTTTTTTTTTCTAAATTTGTCTTTTGGGATGTCCCATTTGTTAGCATCTGAATTCAGTAATATTTTAAAAATATTAAAATATGTAAGAGTAATATTTATTGAGCACTTAATATGTGTCAAGCACTTTTCTAAATGTTTTCTAAATGTTTTACGTGCATAAAATAATTCACTTCTTACAAACTCCCCCTAAGGCAGATAACTATATCGTGTCCATTTTGCCATCAGGTCAGGTGAGCCTTCTGGATAAGAAATAGCTATCCTGAGATACTAGGCATCCGTGGGATGTATCATGACCCAAATCCAAATCCGACCCAAGTCTATGTTTTTAAATTGCTACTTATTTATTTTGTCTCAGTTGTGGTTTATTTAAATAGAAATCAATGGGTTGTGTTTAATGTTCAGCAAATGTGAGTTCTATATCACTTCCTGATTTTCGGTATATACCTGTGTACAAAATAGCAGATGAAAGTTTCTCTGTTTACTCTGAAAATGTGCATTAAACTGTGAAAAACTGTGATTAAATTAGGAACATGAAGTGATGTGATAGATATATGAATCTCTTTCATTCTTTCAAGTGGTTGATCCTCACACAAGTGTATTTCAAAGATCACCTCTTGTTTTGGCAGGAAGAAGCTGGTCTCTGTGGGCTGATGTGGGCTTGGCTGGGACATAATTCATGGGAGACCTAGACAGTCCTTCAGATAGAGCCTATCAGAGAGTTCTGGGGCTATCAAGAGACTAAATAGGAAGGAGAGACAGCTGAAGGTAAGTGAATTACTCCAATGGCATAATTTAGTATTTTAGAATGGTGTTTAATCATTTGTATTTTGTTGACTCTGTCTCAGAGTTATTGGAATCTTTTTTCACGGGCACGTTGGCTTTGTGCAATTGGAGGTGAGGAAGTTAGGGACAGAGGGCTTTGACTCATGTCTGAGGCCTCATTATTATGACTATAAAATAAAGACATCTTTTTAATTTTTTAACTGCCTGAATTATATAAGTATGAACTATTTTCCCTCTTTTTGGCCCAAATGCTAGAAATTAGCGCCCCCTGCCGAAATTGTTCTTTCACTACACTGAGAGCTCTCAGAAACAAATACTATGAATGGCCCTTGTCCTTTCACTGCAGTCATGGACACCCTGGGGGTTGGGCTGCTCTGATCACAACTGCCATCTCTTGGGGATCATCCTCACAGTCTCCTTGACCCCCGCTCTTCCATTTGCCAGCCTGTCTGAACTGTGGGGTAGTCACTTTTGCAATTCTCTGTGACACGACTGAGACAAAGCACATAAGAAGTACAGTTTTAAATCACTTCTCTTTTAATTGTTTTTTCTTACAGCCTTCAAAATTTCTTAGCTTCCAGTTGGCCTTCACCAAGAAGAGAAAATCCTCCCCCTCCCCCCAATTATAATATGGTCCCAAGCATCAGAAATCCTGCAAAATTCCCCTGGGCCCCAGAGACAAGAAGCAGACTTCCCCACATTCTGTCTAAAGCCCGTCACTCTGATGGCACTCTCTGTACAGGAATTAATGTTTGTTCACTATGACATACTGTGAGTATCTATTTCCTTAAGGAAAAACCCTACTCCTACTTGTCAGGGTATAGGTTTAGCCTCCTGCTTCTGCAAATTAGCAGAACACTTGAATCAGACATTACTGCTTCCCAGCCTCTGAGCTCTTCTTAAATAAAGTTTTCAGTGGGACTATGCATGCTAGCCTGGGTCATATGGTCCCAAAACCCGTCAGTGTCCTTTTTGTGGTCTTTGCTTCAGCATGATGACATGAGGAAGGATCAAGCCTGCACTTCCTTTTGCAGGTCTCTTCTTCCTAGCATCCCAGCTCCTGCAAAGAACTCAAACATCAACATACCCCACTTTGTAAAGAGGCCCAAATAGGACATAGGTTAAATAGAGAAGACAAAATGCTTATTGGAAGGAAAAATTTCTCTCTCTGAAATGTAATTCATATGAATAAAGGTTAGTTAAAAGACACTCCAAGTAAACATTATCATATGGTACACAGTGTCTCATTCTGAACAGTGACAAACACATAGAGGTACTCAGTAAATATGGGCAGCATTAACATTAGGTTTGTTTCACTGCACTCTGGTTTTCTTCAAGAAAGATAGGTAGATGCTCACTATTTGCACAACAGAACCCCTCTCAAGTATTTTTTTTCTTTTCCCAGAGCAAAGGGACTATCTGCCACAAAGATAAATTTAAATCTACTAATCTACTACTAAATTTAAGTCTAATAATATTTTTATTATTTTAATACTGCTGAAGTGGAAAGAACACTGGATGTGGAATTGTGAGACCTGAGTTTGAATCCTGGTTCCATGCTTTATTGACTTTGTGGTGAGGGACAAGGTATAATCACCCTGAAGTTCAGCATCTTCATCTTAAGATGGAAACAGTTACATCAGGAAAATCAAATGATCATAAATATATGATAGTATTTGGGAAGAATAAAGAGCTATTAAGGTGCAAATTAGAGTTTTGAATTATTATTATTGTTGTTGTTATTATTATTAAAGCTTTTACTCATTTCAGGGCTTCCAATATTATCATATTTTGAGACAAATTGCTCCAGGATGAATGTAATGAAATACTAACAATTTCTATTTCCTCTTCCTAGCCTCCCTGCCTGTGCATTCTACATCCCAAAGACATTAGCAAAGGCAGGTGCTATTCCTTTTCTTCAGTTGGCATTTCTCAATTGAGCAACAATTTATTGAAAAGGTACCATAGACTAGATACTAATCTAGGTGTTGGGGAAAATGTGAAGATGATAGAAACTGCTTCTGACCTTGTGGGGTTATAATCTAGCTGAGAAGACAGATTTAAACCATATAATTACATAATTAACTAAGTACAATTGAGACAATTGCTCTGAAAAAAAAAAAAAAGAACTGAGACCGGTGTTCTCAGGTAGCTCGCTTGACCAGGCACAGCTACCGCCATCTCCCCCACTTCTGGGCCTTGCCAGTGCCTTCTGCAGCAGTTGTGCTCAAAAGGCACCCTCAGTCTTTTTTTTTTTGTCACATGTGCTCTTACCATCAGCTCCTTTGACAGAGGCTCTCAGGAACTTCTGCCAGTGCCAGCCAGCCTCCATAGAGTCTCCAGTGTCTCTTCATTTAAAATGGCTTCTGGATCCTTTGGGACTTAGACAACTATGTGTTTCCTGTGCTGCTAAAGTGAACTTGTTTCTGGACCTTCCAGAAGCAGCAGTGATGAGTCTGCAAATGGTTTTAATGAACTTGCTCAAAACTCTCCAGTGTGGCATAGTGTCTTGGAATAGGGATCAGGGTCTTGACCTCTTAGCTTAGAGTGAGCTGTCAGACTCTCAGAGGTCAGAAGTGTAGAGCCAAGGGCTCCTCCCTCAAACTCTAATATGGCCCAAGGTTATGACATGGCTTTATTTTGAAGCTTTAACACTAGTATATTTCTTTTCACTATTCTGCTTTCTACTTTTTCAAATCATGGTGGGGATTATGAAGGCCATTTGTAAACAAAATTTCACAACTCATTGTAAATTATCAGTGAAGAAAAAATTGGCCCTTCGATCTCCTGCCTTCTTTTCTCTTTCTTTGGCTTCGTAAGTTTCATTTTAGCAAAGGAGAAAAAGGAAGAGAGGAGATGTTGACTGATAAAACTTTTGGAGCTCTAGGGAGTGATGAAAAGACTTTGCGTCCAATTGCACGGGCTTCTTAAATTAGAGCAGAGGTAAAATTATGTGCTTTGAGTTTGTCCTTATATAAAGAGTTTCCTAGTTTACACTGAATGTTTATTGAGAAGGTAGTTAAAATAATTAATATATGCTATCGATTTTTGCTAATGGATGGTTAGGTTTTTCAGAACATGAAAAGATAAATACATAAATGCCAGTTATATTCAATATATTATTTTCTCTACTTACTTTTCCCATTCTGTGCTATATTTTCTTTAGTTATTGAATTTGACTTTATGTATATTTCTTTTTCTTTTCAAACTCTTGATTTGTGATGTAAATACCAACCTCATATGAACAAAGGAAACTTCTCAATTTTATTTTACGATTTTTATAGCCTAGATTTTCAGTTTATCTAGGAAGAAAATGAGAACTTCAAGATCTTCTTTCAGATAAGAGTTAATTTTTGGATATGTAAGTTAGTTAAACGGCTAGTGTTAGAAGCCAGCCTGTTTCAGATAATTACAGATTCCTAAGTTACACTTGATATTTTTATACATATAGCTGTTTTGTACCCAAGAATTGAATATCAAACATTAAACTGCCAGCATAATTCTAATCTCATATGGGGTGATCAGGTACAGAGAAATAACTGTTTCGGTATTTATTTTCTGAGTCAGGCAATCAAATAACAGAAAACCTTCTGACATTCCAATTCGTCACAATTCTTACCACTGTATTATAACAAAGCCATACCATTCACACCTTTTTTTATATTTTTGTGTACATACAAATGTAAAGGTATAGATTTGGGGACATTTTTCAATGTGGAAACATCTTAATCCCTTTTCCTTTTGGGAGCTCTGGACAGATCAGCCCATTTATAATATAATATCAGTTATGTTTAACAAAGGAAATATTCTCTCACTTTCATTATGAGACTTTTATAAATGTTTCTTCCTCATATTAACATTTAACTTCTTTTTTACCATCTATAATTCTTTCTCTGTCTCTTTATTTTATCCTTTTGTATTTATTTTCTATAGTTTCCTTTGATTACTGTCTTTGCATGACATAGCTCATCAAGTACATGAGTCCTGAGCTGATTTACCAGCATGAAGAGGAGTCATTTCATTCAGAGCCATATTTGCCGAAGAGAAGAACAAATTAGAATTTTGACTTTCTGGCTGACATGTAGTTGCTGGAAGGATTTCAAAATTCTTATAATTAATTCTAACATTTTCTTCTTTCATCTAAGTCAGTTGACTTTTTCCCTCTTCTATTCTCCACCTTCTTTTTCATAAACCTTTTCCTTTAGTTGTCTCTTTGCATCAGAAGCAATCTATCACTTAAGGAATGCCTACCTCATTCTCTAAGTCTGGACCCTAAAGTGAAGGTTGAATCAGTTTCTTGAAACAGCTGAAATCTGCTTGTGCTTGTTTTGGTCTGAGCAGGAACTTTAGACTCTCTTTGGAGCTGAGATTCAGTCATTCAGTAAATATTTATATGCCAGGTATATAAGAAATACTATATGCCAGGTACTGTGCCAGGTATGTGGTGGGAATCAAGCAGACAAATTCTCGTATCCTCATAGGTCTTTGTTTTGGTGAGGGAGCAGATAATAAACCACAGTAACTGTGTACTATGAGGAGAGTTGGGAAGAACAACAAGTAGGATCAGTTGTCGGAGAGGAGGCAAAGTCTATCTGAGAAGATAACCTTTGAGCAGAGGCTAAATAAACAGGGAGGTAGTCATTCAAATATCTTGGGGTGTAGTGTTCCAAATGAGAACAACAAGTTTAAAGTGTCTGGGTGGGGTCAAGTCAATAGTGTTTGAGAACCAGCTAAGAGGCCAGTGTGTCTATAGGGCAGTGAGGAGGAATGTGGACAGAAAGCAGGTTCTAGAAGTAGCTCGGGCCAGATCCTACCCTTGAAGAACACCGTATTTGAGAAAACAAGCAGACAGAAAAATAAAAACAAGACACATTATGTAATGCAGCACAATATATCATCCAGGACAAAATAAATTGTCATAAACAAGAATGCTATTAGATATTCAAAGAAGGGAAGTCTCACTATAGTCTGGGTGTAAGTGAGGAAGGCTCTCTGGGAGAGGTTGGCCTTGAGCTGTTCTCATTCATTTATTTACTCAGTGTGTATTTATTGAGTGCCAAGTAGGTGCCAGGATATGTGGTAGGTGGTAGAGATATAGTGATGGGTAAAATAAACTAAATCCTGGATCCATGAACTTACTATCTAGTTAAGGAGAGAGAGGTAAAGCAAAGAATTACACAAGTAAGAAAGAAATCCAAACTCCTATCCAGTAATCTTTCCTGTTGCTCTGGCTGGGCAGAGAAAGAGAAAGTGACAAACACTTCTTTCTTAATTATATTTCTCATTAAGGATACATGCTTCATTGGCCTAAGTATTTAGATTCATCAAAAACACTGATTAGCATTATTATATTGGGGAGCTAGTACTGCTTCAAATAAAAAAGCCTGGCTAAATGAAGAATAAAAAATTGTTCCAAAACAAACAAACAAAAGAATTACACAAATAAGTATATAATGACAAACTGTGAGGAATATCCTACACTTAACAGTTTAGCACATAGTGCTGGGAAACATCTAAGTCCTAATGTAGCCTGGGGGAGGGGCGGGTCTTGAGGGAATGTGATGCTCAGGAAGTGACTAGATGACTGGGAGTTGGCCAGGCATGAGTGTGCATGAGCCATGTGGGTAGAGGCAGCAGCCTGTGGGGAGGGCCCAGGTGGAATGCTCCAGGCCTGTTTCGTGAGCCAAAACACAGCCAGTGTGGCTGAGCACACTGAGGATAGATAGGGAAGATAGATAGATACTCCAGATCACGTGGAGCTTTGGATTTTAAATTTTATCTAAAAACACAGGGAAGCAATGAAAGGTTTTAAGTAAGAGTGTCACAATCAGATTGATGGTTTAAGATGCTCATGCTCCAAGCTGTATAGGAAGGTATTGGAATAGGAGAAATGAGGAAGCAGGAGAGAGGCCATTGCAGGAATCCAGGTTGGAATGATGCCGGGTTAGACTAGAGTGGTGACAATCACTGGTGAGAGTAAGAGGAAGGGCAAGTATGTTTTTGAAGGGCAGGTAGCTCTCAGGTGACATGCTTAATTTTCATTTATCTACATTGTGAAAATATTAAAACTACAAAGCAAACAAAAGCCCCAGATCACACATTCTAAAATTCTAACAATGAAATGTACGTTAGCCAGAAAACCAGGCAATCTCACTGAACATCTTGCATGCTAGCAATAATTGTCTTTTATTCCTGAAAAGTCTTTGGAAGTCTGATTTGCTTCTTTCCTGCAAGTTGCAAAATAACAATGTACCTATTTGTACAACAAATAGAACACCTACTATGTACTAAGAACAGTTATAGGGACTGGGGGCATAGCAAGGAGTAAATAGGTTGGATCTCTTTTCACAAAGAGCTGGTATTCTGGTAAAATTTACATTCCTGTGTATTCTTTTAAGTAATATATACTTTTGACTAAAAGAAAACAAATGAATGATATGTTTCTTAAATACTTCAGCTTGATATAGGAATTTTTATGAGAACTTCAAAGCTCTGTTACAAATATTTTATTTCATTTTACTTTTTATTTTATTTTATTATTTTATTTTATTATTTTATTTTATTTTATTTTATTTTATTTTATTTTATTTTATTTTATTTTATTTTTTTTAAGGCAAGGCAACCCTTTGTTTGACCTCACAGATCGCAAAGAACTGGTCAGCTTACAATCCCTTATTTTTTATTTTTCACACCTACAGCACCTGGTCTTCCTAGGTGGTCTCCCATATAAGTACTAACCAGGCCCGATCCTGCTTAGCTTCCAAGATCAGACGGGATTGGGTGTGTGCAGGGTGGCATGGCTGTAGACTGGCATGGCTATAGACAAAATATTCTAAAAGTAAATAAATTAATGGGCAGTAACTTACTATGAAAGCATTTACCATTCAACTAACTGAAGCATAATATTATTGCTATATAAAGATCTTGCATAAATCATTAAATAAAGCAGAATCTCCTAACAGAATAGAGGTTTTAAATACATAGGAAATACTGTTAAAATAAATAATACAAATAGCTTCCAAAAAATTGACTTCAGTAGTAAAGAAATGCAATTTAAATCAACCAGGCATAATGGCTCCTCCAACATTAACAAAGATTTTCTCTTTTAAAATAATGATACTCAGTGATGGGTGGGTGTGACAGAACCAATGTGAATTGGCAAAACTTTTGGAAAACAGTTTGGCAATATACATGATGAGGCTTAAATGTTAAATCCTTTTACTGCTGTTTCTAGGGATAAGACCTAAAATAGTTATATCAACTAATAAAAATTTCTATATATACAAGTAGATTAAGGGTTCAATAGAGCAGATATTGAATTTAGGAGGTTAGAATATTGACTGTGACCTGAATTGTAATTAGGTTCTGGAGATCTCATTTTGACTCTGCTGTGAATGGACCGAGAACCTCAGCAAAGCCTTACATCATACAAGTTGGAAACTCCATCTATTTTCTAGTTGAGAGAAGACATTAGCCCTGAAATATGATTGCAGAGCTTAGAACTCCCTTACTCTGCTGCCTTCAGAGAGCTGCACAAGCTCTTTTAGTTAGTGATCAAGTCAGAGTCTAACAGAACCTGTCGGAAACTCCCTGCTGCCATACTCAGTCCTCTCTTCTCTCTCAGTTCTGCCTTTCACTTCCATCCTAGATTTTAAAACTCTAACACACACACACACACACACACACACACACACACACACACACACACACACACACGAGTGGGGAGTGGGTAGAAGTAAAACAGTGGATTTGGAATCAATAATAATAATTGATAATGCCTGTATAGTGTATATGTCAGACATTTTGTGTTACTTATGTTAACTAATTTAATCCTTATGATAACAATAAAATAAAATAATAAAATATCATGAGGTAGATAGTACTATGATCCCCCTCTGCAGATGAGGAAACTGAGGCACAGTGATTTGAACAAGGTCATACAGTGAGTATGTAGCTGAGCTCGGATTTTTGTGTAAGCAACCTGGGTCCCAAATCCTGCTTTTTATATCACCATATCTTCCTGTTTCTTTAATCGAATGACTGGAATTCATGTCCTGACTCACCAAATAGTGACTGGGAGAGATACCAAACATCTCAGAGCCTGAGTGTCCTCCTGTGAAATGGGCATAGGATACCATCCACACTGAAGTGCTGTGGTGATGGAGTCAGGTGATATATGTGAAGTTCCTGATCTATAATAAACACCCAGAGACTTATGACATTATTTTTAAGTACATTGTAATTCCATGAAAGTCTGTGCATTGACTTTGACAAAATATTTAACTATTGTTTAAAAATGCAAAGACAAGGCTCTCACCTCTTGAAATATTTTGGGGGCCATTTTTTGTGTTGTAGCATTTTGTGGTTACGGTGTTTATGCAGCTTAAAGTGTTCTGATCCTTACCTTTTCATCAAGTTGTCCTGGACACTTAATGACTCTACACCAGGTGTCTGCTGGTTGTGGAGTCCATGGCAGTGAGTTTGAGAAAAATTCTCGGCAGTTCCCTGTCACTTTGGTGGAACAGCAACTGAGGTTAGTTGGGTACAGAGTGACTCACCACTATGCTCCAATACAGAACATCATGAGGCTCTGGGTGTAGAATTTAGAAGTGGGATTGCCTGCTTGTTTGATTCCATGAGCTGGCTTCTAAAGAATGACTGTGGTGTAGAATTTTATGCCAACAACATGAATAAAGTTATAAGCATATCTTGATCTACATTTTCAGTTATGTGGTCACCACTTGTTCATTTTGATTTTGCAGAGTAAGGATTCTAAGAAAAATAAAAATAGATTCCTCACACAACCCAGAGTATATGTGGAAATAGAAACACTTTTCTTGGGTAACTCTGTCTGTACAGTGTTTAACAAGTTCCTGTGTTTATTCATGCAAAATATACACTTCCTGGTTTCCTTCCATTTCTTCTTTTTTAAAAGACACGAGTTAACTTTATTTTCAACTCCTTCCCCGATCTCCCACTTATTGTGTTTTAGAACTGTACAGATCTGAGTATATCTGGACTCAGCTGAATGTCTGGTTCCACTATTGGCTGTGACATTGTGAACCAGTTACTTACCTCTATGAGCCTAGATTTCCTTACCTGTAAATTGAAAATAATAATGCTTAACTCATGAGATTGATAGGAGGGTTATATGAGATAATGTGCATAAATCATTTTGCAAAATGACAAATTTATAGTAGGTACAGGGATAGGGAACATAGCATATGAAAGATAAAACACATAGGCATGAAAAAACAAGAGACTAGAACAAAGGAAAGGAGCAGAAAGTATAGGAATTAAGCAAATGGTATAGAGATGAAAGAAACAGATTTTGTGTGAAAAAGATATAAGTTCAGAGTTCAAACTTAAGATTTTGTCATTTACCAAAAACTGCATAGACAGAAACAGAAACTGGACTATGACCATACCTAAGTTATTTAACAGATCAAAATCACAGGTTTTCTTTTATCTATATCTCAGACATCTCAGATATCTGCTCCCTCTAGGAAACTTGCCTTGATGTCATCATGGGAGGAGGATCCCAAAGGAAGTCACGTAGAAGAGTAGAGACCTTTGATACTTACCAAGGGAGGAAAAGGTAGACATGTTAGCCAATTTAGAAGGGCTATTTGAATAAGTATAGTAAACTTTTGAAAGGACACGGTGTTTGTCTTATAAGGATCTATCTTTGTTAGGAACTAATTTGCTTTAACTATTGTCATATGGTGTTATTATATTCCTATGAAGGGGCATTTTTTATCGTAAGGATAGATGGGTAGGTATTGCTCTAAAGAAGTACTTAAAAAGGGAACAATATCCATTCTCATTCCAGCATGTATTTACTGTGTACCCATCTAGGTAGTGTGGATACACAGGTGAATGAAATATGGATCTTTACATGGGAAGCTGTTTAGGTTAATTAAATGATTGTTCTAATCAAACCAATCCCAAACTTGGTTGCTTAAAACAGTAGCAACTATCTATGACTTTTCTTAATTCTGTAGGTGACCTGGTTGTTCTTCTGCTGGTTTTGGTTGATGTCCCTACATGATTGCAGTGAAATGGTAGCTACAGCTGGAATTATCTGAAGACTTGCTTGGGATGACTTATTTATTTTTTTTTATAATTTCCAAGGCTTTTTCCTTTTCACATGGACATGTTCAGTGTCCATTTATCAGGTAACTAATTTTCAGCTTTCAAGAGGGAAGAAGTAGAGGCTGTTTGTCCTCTTAGAGAATAAGCCCAGAAATGACACAGCATCATTTCCACCACATTCTATTTGTTACTCTAAATCAAAAGCAAAGGTACATTGGGAAACTAGCTCTTCAAACAAAGAAAACCTCCAACAGATTGTAATATTTGCTGATTTTCCTTGGGTAAATATTCCCACTTTGGTTGATTTGAAGCTACTAAAATGACATCATTGAACACAGAATTAGAAAGAGATGTGTATAATTGGCTCTCAAGAGATAGTATGATCTGGCTACAGCACTTAACTGGCATATAGTAACCAAGGTTTAATGTGAGAGAATACTGGGAAAAGACAAGCACACAAGAAGATGTGGTCCATTGAGGGC
Source organism: Eidolon dupreanum (assembly GCA_028627145.1). Lineage (NCBI taxonomy): Eukaryota > Metazoa > Chordata > Mammalia > Chiroptera > Pteropodidae > Eidolon > Eidolon dupreanum. The sequence goes on along the minus strand of CM053503.1, from coordinate 54,857,587 downwards.
TATCTTTGGAGACTACCATAAAAGTAAAAAGTCAAATGCAAAAGAAAGATTCATAAATAGATCATTATATTATTAGTTTTCAGCAAGATAAAGTAAAATATCATAGTAAATGTATGATCAGAGAGCTACAGAAGCACAGAGAAAATGGCTGACTCTGCCAGGGAATGTCAATGAAGGTTTACAGTAGAGACGATGATTAAATTGAGACTTAAAGAATAAGTAGGAAGGAGTTCACCAGATAGAAAAGGGAACAAAGACCTTTAGTTAAAGCGGACAACATGTGCAAGTTCAAGGATTGTTACAATAAAATGATTTAGAGACTTGCAAAACATTTTCTTTCTCAGGTGACTGGAGTGGAAATGCATCTTAGCCATTCACATATTCTGTCCTATTGTTTGTATCAACCAATCCCTAATATTTTGATGTCTAAATTATATCTCCCCCACCCCAAATTTTTATACATAGAAGTGACAAGATTCTTTGTCAGACCATGTGGTTCAACTTTTGAAAGGAAATCTGGTCTGTGTAAGTAGAGGGTCCCTAGATGTTAGAAACAGAAGTGGATGCTAGCATTGTCTCCGGTGATTTGATTATGAAGATTCTTGAATGCACTTTAAGGAGTCTATATTTTATCTTGTAGGCAGTGAGAATCCATTGGACAATTTTTAAAAAAGGGTTGCATGATCTATTAATTTCCTATGGTTGCTGTAAAACTACCACACACCTAATGTCTTAAGATAACCCAAATTTGTTATCTTACAGCTTGAAGGTCAGAAGTCCAAAATCAAGGTGTCAAGGCTATACTCCTTCTGGAGGTTCTAGGGAAGAATCTGTTTTCTTGCCCTTTTCAATTTCTAGAGTCCACCTGCATTCCGTAGTTCATGACCACTTCTTCACATCACTCCAACCTCTTGTTTCTGTTATTACATATTCTAGAACATACTTTGACCCTCTAAACTTTCTCCTGTAAGGGACTCTTGTGATTACATTGGACCCATGCAGGAATAAAGAAACATCTCTCCGTATTAAGATCCTTAACTCGATTACATCTGCAAAGTCCCTTTTCCTTGGAAAGTAATGTATATACAAGTTTCAGGAATTAGGATGTGGGCATCTTTGGGGAACCTATTATTCAGCCTACCAAACATGATCAGATTTGTGTTTTAGAAGTATCACTCTGAAGATGTAAAGTTAACTTAAGAATGTGATACAGTTTAAGAAAATAAAGTATAGACTATAGCAATAGTCCAGGTGCATCCTTGAAGTAAAACATGACAATGAGAAGAAAAAGGTACATATAAATTCCAAAGATATATGGAAATTGGGATCAACAAAGATTTCATGACCTGTAAGAACTAGGGAGTAAAAGAGAGAAAAGAATCAAGGTTGACTTTCCTGTTATATAATTATATCGCATGGAATACCTAAGAATTTAGGGTGGGGGGGACAATTATCTCAGTTTGGACCATGTTTTTTGAGTAGTTCTTGGAACATTGTGATGAGGCCAGATGCCATTAGAATTCAGACCTGGACCTACCATAAGAAAGAGATTGTCTATGGAGAACACATTGAGTAGGAAGAGATGTTCAAAACTAGAACCCTAGAGGCTCTAACATTTGAAAAGAATAGCCAGCTAAGTAGGAAGAAAAAGGAAGAAAGAGAGGTGCCACTGATGTCAAGGGATAAGAAGATATCAAGAAAGAAGGACTTAGCAATGGTGTCAAGTGAAATAAGTCCTAAAGTCCACTGGACTAGGCAAGCAGAAAGTAATATTAGATTTTATTAAGAGAAATTTTATAGGGCTTGTGAAGTTTGGAGCAGATGAAAGCATTGAGGGTAAGTGAGAAAGTAGAAGAAAAATGAATGCAGGCTATTATTTCATGAAGTTTGACTATAAATAAAATACAAGCGATTGTGTAGTCACTAGAGAGAGAAGCCTATTTCCCCCAATAATGGTAGTGGCTTTCACATTTTATAATTTAAGGGAAAGAGTCACTGGAGAGGAAGACAATGAAGATAAAGATACAAGAACGTTATGGAGAGATATCAAGTAGAGAAGATGGCTCAATAACACATGTTCAAGGATTAAGTTTATGGACGGAATTGGAAAAGGAGGTGCATATATGATAAATGAACACATATATAGATACATTACAGGGCAATATGGCAAAGATGAGGAAATTTAAGCTTGACAGACTCCATGTCTTCCTTGATGTAGACAGCATGAGCATCTCCCCCAATTCAGGAATCCAAATCTGAGCTCACAAGTTCTGTCTGGAATAAGTATGAACAGGTTTGGGTCCAAGTCCAATCACTTCCCAGCTGGGTGACTTCAGATGTCTCTTAACTCTTCTCCATCTCGGTTTCCATATCTGCAAAATGTAGATGCTAAGACTATTATCCCAACATGGAGTTATTATAAAGATCCACTTAGATAACCTATGTAATGTGCTTAAATAAATGTTGGGCATTATTATTATCAGCACAAACTTGACTTTCTTCTGTCCTTCCTTTTCTCTTCCATAAACATTTTTAAATGCCTGTTTGATTCATTTCTTCAGCATTTTGCAATTTCTTCCAATAGAAAGTTTTTTAAAGTCTTAACATTTATTAGTGTGCTCTTTGGCTATATCTGTTCTTCAACTACAACATAATTTATTTAGAGAATTTAACCCATAAATATTATTTTAGCTCAACATACAAAAGTATATTAGGCTCACTGGAATGCCATAATATTTTAGGATTAAAATTCTATGTTAAATCTATATCTGGTAGAACCTTTGATATAATGTTTAAACATGGAATTCTAATTGGACATTTTACAAATTTCCTTGTATGAGATTTTCATTCAGCTATTTCTAAATCTGTGCATCCTAAGGCTATCTGTGACTTCTAGGGAGGGGCTCAGGGTGTTAACTGAAATACTTCTATAAATCACCTTAGCAGGTTAGCTAGCTTCAGATCCATTGCTGAGTTTCCAGCAATTCTACATCTTGTTGAGTCTAGACATTGAATATAGCATAATTTACCTCTAGAAATAATTTTATTCCAGCTAGGCACCTTGAAAAATGACACATATATATCACCTAGAGTAGTGTGTGTGTATGTCTGTGCACTCGTGTGAGTGCATGTGTGTGTGTAAGAGACACAGTGAAAGAGAGATGAAGAGAGAGAGAGAGAGAGAGAGAGACAGACAGACAGAAAGAAGCAAGAAAAAATGAGGAAGGTAAAAGCAGAGATAGTAAGAAGAGAAGAGTTAATTATTTCCTTTCATTCTGTTACAATAGCCAAGACAGGGAAGCAACCTAAATGTCAATCAACAGATGACTGGATAAAGAAATTGTGGTTTATATATACAATGGAATATTACTCAGGCATTAAAAAATGAAATCCTACCATTTACAATGACATGGATGGACCTAGAGGTTATTATGCTGAGTGGAATAAGGCAGGTAGAGAAAGATAAATACTATATGATTTCATTTATATGCAAAATCTAAGGAACAAAAAGAACAAACTAACTAAAAACAGACTCACAAATATAGTGGATAGTTTGGTGACGGATAGAGGGGAGGGGGTTAGGGGGCTGAGAGAATGGGGTGAAGGGTTAAAGTACAAATTAGTAGTTGATGGATGGTCATGGGGATGGGGAGCATGGCATAGGGAATGCAGTTAACATTAATATTTTAGCTAGATGGAGGACCAGGGGAGGGAGAGAGCAATTGGGGTGATGGTTCTATGAACTATATAGATGTCTAACCAATGTACTGTATACTTGAAACCAATTTAAATAAATAAATTACTTTAAAAAAATAACTATACTCTTTCTTTTCTCAATTCACAAAATAAAGTCCCAAGCTAACATGGCAACTCTTATGTTTTAATCATCAGTTCAGTGTAAAGAGTGGTTGAGGAAAAGTTGCCCAGTGTTACCAAAAATGTAATTCTCAGTGAAGGGAGAAAGAACATGTTTCAGGAGACTGGATAGAAGGTCATACTATGCCTGAGGTTGCACAGATAATGGTAGTAGAGCCAGGCTTTAATCCCAGGAAGTCATTCCACAAGAGGGACCTCAATCCAAAAGTATTGTCAATAATATGTCTGAGAACAGATATACTATTGATGTGGCAACTTCTCTAGTAGAGTGGACCACAACAGAGTGATCACAAATTGATCCCCTCATTAATGTGTCCTCACAAAAAAGATGGTGCTGGGGAGTTGTAAAGTAGTACTATTCTTTCCTAAATCCAAAGATGTTTAGAACTTTAGGGTTATTATTATAGTAATAATAATCACTGCCTTTGTGGTAAAGGACTCTTTTATTGTGCTACTGAATATTTTCTAATGTTCACTATTATCAGACTTTTTTTTCTTTGCATAACAACTGTAAGTGACATTCCCTCTAGATTTTTTTGTACCATTTTTGTTAAATTTGGTTTCACCTTTTTGCTAATTTTACAGAAATAATTTGGAAGCTTTCCCTTTTTATGCTCTGAAACAGTTTAAATACTATTTAAATCACTTGCTTCTTAAAATTATAGAATTTACCCATAAAACTGTATATTCTTAGAGAGTTTTAAAGGGTACCCTTTGGCAGTTCTCAATACTTCACCACAGTAATTGATTTGATTGATTGTAAATCTTTTCTAGGATCCATGTGAAAACTTTTTAGTTTCTTAAAAATCATACAATTCTTTGTCATTGGATTTATATGTATAATGTTGAATAAATTATCTTATGATACTATTCTGTGACTGTGGTTATTTCTCAACGTTATTTTCTCCCACTCTAATTGCTTAGGTAATGTGTAGTTTATATATTTTAATGTTTATTCATAGTTCAGAGAACCAGATTTTTATGTATTTATGAGCTCAATTTCTTTTCTGTTTTCTGATTTGTTAATTTTGGATTTTTGTCTTCAATATTTGCTTTCTTCTACATTTCTTAGCATTATTTTGAAGTTCCTTTCTAGATTCCTTTTTTCTTGTCTAATAATTTTTGTGTTTTAGGCTATGAATTGTCATCTGAGTTATGGATACATTAAATTTTTATTTATTATTGTTTTTAAGGTATTCTAAAGTGTTGGACTTAATTTCATGTTGAGTTCCTCATGAGTTGAGAGATATTCTAAAATTTTCATGTAACAAAGATTTTTTTCTTGTTTTTGTTAATAATTTCTAATTTTACTGCAGTGCGTCCAAAGAATCTGATCTATACTATTCCTGCTTTTGGTACTGAGGTTTCCAATGTGGTCTGTTGAGAGTTGATTTATGTCTTCCCAGAAGATATGTTGACATAACCTCTGGTACCTGTAAATGTGACCTTACTTGGAAATAGGGTCTTTGAAGATATAGTCAAGCTGAAATGAGGTCATACTAGATTAAGGTGGGCCTAATCCAATGACTGGTGTCCTTATAAAAAGAAGGAGATTTGCACAGAAAGATGCACAGGAAGAACACCATGTGATAATAGAGACAGTGTTTCAAGTGATGATGCATCTACAAGCCAAGGAACCCTGAGGATTTCTGGCAACCACCAAACTAGAAAGAGACAAGAAAGGATCCTTCTCTAGAGCCTTTAGAGAAAGCATGGCCTTTGCTGACTTTTGATTTGGGACTTCTAGCTTTCACAACTATGAAATAATAAGCTTCTGTTGTTTTAAGCCACTCAACTTGTAGTACTTGGTACAGTAGCCCTAGGAAACTAATACATACCCTAACGATATAAGGCTAAATTTTATAAATGACTAAAATTTGTAAATGTTTGATATATTCTTTTATGTTAAGATCTACCTTCTTAATTATGTTATTAAATACTCTATATTTTTTAAATTTTTGGTTCATTTGAGTTATCAAGTACTGAGAGAAGTCAATGAAACTCATTTATAACTATTGAGTTTCTGACTAATTTTCCTTATATTTTGCAATTTTTATTGTTAGAATTTTACACATATATAATATCATGTCATCTGCAAACAGACAATTTTACTTCTTTCTTTTCAGTTTGGATGCCTCATTTATTTATTATTTCTTTGCCTAATTGCCCTGTCTAGGAGTTTCAGTACTATGTTGAATGAAAGTGGTGAGCATGGACATTATTGTCTTGTCCTGATCTTAAAGGAAAAGCTTTCAACTTTGCACCATAGAATATGATGTTAACTGTGGCCTCTATTATGTTGAGGTACATTCCATATATACTTAACTTATTGAGTGTTTTTATTATAACAAGTTTTTGAATTTTATCAAATACCTTTTCTGCATTTATTAAGATAAGTGTAATTTTTATGCCTCATTTTGTTAATGTGGTATAACAAACACCATATTGGTCAATCAATGGCAAATGTTGAGCCAAAATCTGCAAATAAATTATGATTATTTTTAATATTTTTGTCTTTTAACCCCTATACTAAAGTTACAAGTGATTTACCATCTACCATTACAATGTTAGAGTATTTGAATTTAACTATATATTTACATTTACCAATGAGCTTTATACTTTCATATGTTTTCATGTTACTAATTAGTGTCTTTATGTTTCAGTGGGATGCAGGGCCTAAGAGGAACAAGTTTGAAGGAAAACATAATGAGTTCAGTTATGAATATAATGAACTACATGTATCTGTGAAATACCAGTTATGGCTAATAGGCAGGTGGTAGCCAAGGCTGGAATATAAGTCTGGGAATTCTTTTTGTATGTGTGGCGGCTGAAGTATACAGCTGCAATGTTTAATACAGTAGCTACTAGTCCCATGTGATTTTTCAAATTTAACCATGAATTAAAATTAAATAAAATTAAAAATTTAATTTGTCAGTGGTACTAGTCACATTTCAAGTGCTTAAAAACTACATGTGACTTGTGGCTACTGTATTGCACAAACACAGATTAGAGAACATTTCCACATCACAGAAAGTTCTATTGGACAGCACTGGTATACAGAGTAAGAAGAACAGAGGTTTAAAATATATCAGAACCCTGATATTATTAATATGTGTGTGGTCACTGAAAGAGCCCAACTAAAACAAGCTGAAAGGAGACTCCATTCACTGAGTGCCTTTTAATTGGCAGGGCATTAGATGCTTTTATTTGTTATCTCTGATCTCCAAACAGTCTTACAATATCAGTAATATTAATCATTTTTACTGAGGCTTGTTAAGGTTAATTTTCCCAAGACCCCTAGCTAGTAAGTGGCAGAGTTGGAATTACGACCCATTATAATATTCCAAATCTAATGATTTTTCAATTTCCCTAGGCTCCCTAGCCTAAGAAAGCACAGATACAATGGTGCCAATGAAAAAGTCAAGGAAGAAGGAAATTTTTGAATGAGTGAATGACTGGCACCAAGAGTTCAAGTAAAGTTAGATCAAGAAAGTGTTCATTGAAGTGGGCAGTAAGAAGGTTGTCATAAATTTTGTTGAGAACAATTTCAATGTAGTATAAGATAGTCTGTTCTTTTAAGAGATAAGATGTGGTGTTTCTTTCTTTACACAAAATATGGTTCACTGAAAAGATGTTTCACGTTTGGGTTTTTTTTTGGTTGTTGTTTTGTTTTGTTTTTTTTTTTTTTTTGTTTTTTTGTTTTTTTGTTTTTTTGCAAATTATATATTAATGCCTTAAGCTTGCATCTATCATCTTTGGTATAGTCAGAGAGACTGAGTTCTGCAATCTTTTCCTTATTCTTTACTTACTAGCAATCTGATGTTGGTCTAAACTCTCCAAAATTTCCTTCCAATCTATACAATGAGGTTGGAAATATATATCTTGCTTGCCTAACAGGGATGTTTGAGTGTCAAATTAAACAATATATTTGACAATGAATTGTGAAGTGATATGTAATATAATAAGTGATTCCCAACTGATTGGACAAAAACAATATTTAAATTCCGCAGATTTACTCACAAAATTTCATGCATCTAGAGGACATTTTTATTTAAAGTTATCGGATCTCTATCTCTGGAGAATAGAAAAATGTACTATTGTGTGTTGAATTTCTCCAACCCAGCCTTCCAGATTGACATTTGACTTTTTGAAGCTGAGATCCATGGGTTCCTGTGGGTAGTTCTGATTTAATCTTTATGTCTTGGCCTTTATGCCATCAAAACTGAAAGAAGGAGAAGAGATGACTTCTCCCTTCTACAAGATGATCAAAAAGAAGAGAGAAATGATTTGAACTTCCTAAGAAAACTCAGACTTTATAAGATAGCTATTTCTAGTTATTTTGTTAAGTAGATGAGTGCCTATACCTAGAATGTGATAAGTTTGTGGAAAAACTTAACATTAGTTCCCGAAGAAGCAAAACCTATTGATTACACTAACTGAAGAACTTCTAAAATTCTGTTGCCTGTGAGCTATGCCGATGACTGGAGGGCAGAGTTGCTAGGAAACACTATGGTTTGGTTAAAGTAAGGATAAGCATGAGAAGATGTGTTTGTCACCAGACCATGGAAAACCTGAAAGGACTTCTCAGGTACTTCTCTGGACCTGAACTCAGAAGCCAAAAATGTTTTCTGCCTAACAAAAATAGTTTTAAGGTTCTTAACATCCAGGGGTTGAACATTGAAGTCTTACCAGATCTTTTTCAGTTATGTCTGAAGCAGTTCCAAGGAGAAGCCTTAATAGTTTGGGTCAGAATAAATCGGAGGAGTGTAAATTATTTGTCAATAAGGTACTTTTTAGTATCATCTGAAACCTTCTAATTTGCCTCAAGGCATATTGAACTCACAACAAGTTTACTGGAAATGTCAGTTATTAAATAGACATTTTACAGTAATTGAATGTTACTGTCACACAGTTCAGACCACAGGCCCTGGCAGCCCAGCGAAAAGGTTGCTTATAGCAAGCTGTGCACTGACAGGAAGCAAACTTTTTAGTGGGTCCCACCACAGTGCTCTGGCCTTAAGTTGCAAGAAGGAAAAATTACCAACCACTGCCCCAGCAATTGCCGCTGAGATGCTGTCATTGAAATAATGTTATGAGGGCCAGGTAAAATATGAAGAAAAACAGTCTTGGTGGGATTTCTTAAAATTAATTAAAAAATACTTTTTTGGTTGGGGTTTATTGTGTTGCTGATAAACAGTCAAAGGTACAGGGGAAAATCCCTAACCCCAGTTATTGGGGTTGGGCCATTGATTTGGACTCTATTTACTGACATTTTCGCAGAAATGGTACGAAATTACTGTTTTTCAAATGTGGGTTTAAGTTACCATCTAAGGAACAAGAATCCATATCAGTTTGAGTTTTTGTCTCTTGACTTCCAGACAATTAAGAGAAATTTTCATCATCTGTGCCCAGGATAAAATGCTGCTATTGTATAACGCTACCATAGCTCGTGATCAGGTGCTGCGTGTCTCTAGTCCTAGTGGCAAGATTAATTTATGAAGTGATGCTTAATTCATCCTTGTGATAACAGGGTTCTTTCCTCTCTTTAGGGCTCGTGCTCTCTTCTATGTGCTTAGACCCTGGCTTTTTCTAGATCATTCCTCTGACCTTCAAAACGTGCTCCAGTCTCCGTCCCCTTAAAATAAACAGAGAAAAAGCAAAAGAACAAATGATCCTGCTACAAGTCTTCATTCATTTCCACTAAAGTCATTTTAAATACCAAACTAAAGTGACTTCATTATATAAGGAGAAGGATGTTTCTACTTCATTAACCAGACCATGTAGCCACTGTATTAATATATTTCCATATCAGAAATGAGCCCTGCATGCTGCTACAGTCTTTGAGTCCCAAATGGACTTCACCTCATGTTTGGTAAGCCCAGAGTGCAGACTTAGGCTTCTTCCTTCCTTCTTGCCCGGTGGCTCAGGGGCCCTTTTATGACTGGTGGGCCACCATAAATCCCATAGGGACTAGAACTCAGGAGCCCTGATTAGCTCTTGCAAGTTCTTTTCCATATATCTGGATTCAAGTTTTGCCTCTTATGGAAATTCCTGAGGCATACCATTAGCAGACTGCCTGTCACAAGTGTCATACACAGAGTAATTTCATATAATGTGCCACATCTTCATCATATCATCAAAATATGTGTTATTACTAAAAAGAAAATTGATAGTGTGAGGGCTTCAGTAAGCAACTTTTTTTCTAAGTCAAAAGCTAAGCAAGGGAATTACCAGCTTTGGCATCTACAGAAAATGCAGTCTGTACTAACCTCCTCATAACTGCTGGATCTGAATGGCTGAGTTATTGTCATTTTAAATTAAAAAACGGTACTCTGGTCCCTTTTTTTGGGAGCCATACTTTGAAGCCAATCCTACTTGGAATGGAACTTGGCAAACTGCCTGGCTATTACCAACTTATAACCCTGGATAGAACTCTCTTTTAAATCAAGCAGACTTAGAACAGCACTGTTACCACTCACCACATTCTTAGCATTGTGATTATCAGGTGACTCTTGCTTCTGGTGATCAGTGGGTGACTCGGCTTCTCTTGCTTGTTGAAGTTAGCTTAAACTGCATCTGCATTTGTCATGCATGTTCCTTTATAATTATGATGTGGGGATGCTGGCTGCCTCCATATTGAGGATAATTTATAAACTAGCTTAGTTTCCACACCCTATGCCCCTACCTCTTCCAAGTTTCCTCTCTTCACCACCTATCCAGTAGGGGGGACAAGTCCATTTAGAGTATGACTATTTCCATTTCCAGATTTCACTCAGCATTTAAAAACATGCAGGGAAACACTTTAATGAGCAAAAAAGAGTTAAATATAAGCATGACTATGTTTACCCACTCAAAGAAGATGTGCCATTATTGATTTTTTAAATTTGTCAATAACGTTAATACAGTAATAGCAATTAATGCCAGTAAATCACAAGTGCTACATAACTTACATGCACTGTCTCCTATGCTGTGAATATTCATATGTATTTATGGAGTGGAGTCCAAGTAAGACTTGATGTTGGTTGGGTAAACAGAGCTGCTTCAATCTCAGCCTGTGAAAGTTGTATTTGATTTCATAGGCAATAGGTAGTTACCACAGATATTTGAGTCTCGGGTTAATGTGGTAAAATTCACTTTAGGAAGATTGATTGGATATTAATGGGTAGGTAGTAAAGACAGGCAAATGAAAGTCAGAGGTACAAAGACCATTTAAAATGTTATTACAAAAAGATATATAAAGCCTGTTTGAGAAAGTTATAAAACTTTATATTGAAAGAGCTGAATAAAATAAGATATATACTATGTTTTTAAATGTTTATGGACCAGAGGACTTGTCACTTTAAACATGTGCATTTTTTTCCAAACTAATCTGTGCAATCAATGAAATTTCAGTCAATATCTCATATATATTTTTTAATAAATCTTGACAAACAGATTCTAAAATAAATGTAGCACATTAGAGTCAAGGAAAACCAAAACACTACTGAAGAATAATAATTAGGTGGGTCACAAGATGTCATCACATACGAATATTAATAATGAAGACAGTGTGATATCTGTTCAGGGAAAAGAAAGACCAATGGCGGAGATTCTGCCAACAAACCAAAATATGTTTATAAACCTGATATATTACAAAATTGGCATTTCAGATCAAGAAATGGTGCAGAGACAATTGTTTAAGGGCTTAAATATGAAAAAGAATGTTTTAATCTTTCAGAAGAAAATAAATGAAAAACTTTTATCACTGTGTGATATGGAAGAGTTTCTTAAATCTTACATTTCTAAAGTAAAAACATTAGCTGTTAAAGAATAGAATGATATATTAGAATTAAGAACTTCTCTTCATCAAAGGGTTCACAAAAAAGTGAAAGGATATACTATAACTTGGGAAAAACCATAAACTACAATATTGCCAAAAAAACCATAATATCTCAAATATATTGAACACTAAAATGGATAAGGAAATAACTACTCACTTGGTAAACGAGCACAAGGAAAAGAAGGTATTTTGCAGAAGAAATATTTGTGATAGATAAAACCTATGGAAAAAAATGGATGCTTAACCTCACTAGTAATCTGCAAAGGCAAGTTGGAACCACTGTGAGATATTATTTTACATCTACTAATTAAAAAAAATTAAGAAATCTGATGATACTGTTGGAGAGAATGTACGTTAACACTTTATGAGAGGAACTAGCATCATCACTTTGAAAAGCAATTCGGCATTATTTCATAAAGCTATGCATATTCCATTATACTTATAGGCATACACCTTAGAGGAGTGCTTCTCAAATTTTGATGTTCATATGAATCATCTAGTGGTCTTGATAAAATACAGATTTGCATTTTGTAAAATTTTTAAAAGATTAAGTTTTAAAAATACATAATTGAACACATTGTATAGAAACTGCGAAACACCATTCATTCATTCACTGAACAAAAATTTATTAAGCTAAGCACTTACTACAGTAGTCTCCCCTTATTCTTGGTTTTGTTTTTCAGGATTTTAGTTACTGGTAGTCAACTGTGGTTCCAAAATTTTTAATGAAAAATTTCAGAAATAAACAATTCTTAAATTTTACACTGCACTCCATTCTGAATAGCATAATGAAATCTCATGCTGTCTTGCACCATTCAATTGAGCGACGTGAATTATTTTTCCGTCCAGCGTCTCCCCACTGTATAAGCTCCCTACCCGTTAGTCACTGAGTAGGTGACTCAGTTATCACATCGACTGTCCAGTATTGCAGTGCTTGTGTTCAGGTAACCCTTATTTTACTTACTAATGGTTCCCAAAGTGCAAGACTAGAGATGCTGGCAATTCAGGTATGCCAAAGAGAAAACAAAATATTTCTTTTGAATGAAAAGATAAAAGCTCTGGACTTAATAAGGAAAGAAAAAAATTTGTATGTTGAGGTCTTAAGACCTGTGGTAAGAATGAGTCTTCTATTTGTGAAATTGTGAGGAAGGAAAAGGAAATTTGTGTTAGTTTTGATGTCATACCTCAAATTGCAAAAGTTTCAGCCACAGTGGCTAATAAATGCTTAATTAAAATGAAAAAGGCTTTACATTTGTGGGTGGAACAGGAACAAAAAACGTGTTCAGGTTGACAGCAATATGATGCACCAGAAAGCACTGAGCCTAAACAAAGACTCAGCAGGAGGTTCCCTGAAACCAGTGACACCAAATCTTCTACTACCCGTAAAGGGTGGTTAAACAGATTCAGGAATAGGTTTGGACTGAAAAATATAAAAATTACTAGAGAGGCTGTGTCTGCCAAAGTAGAAGATGTTGCCATACTTCCAGGAGAGTTGAAGAAGTTGATTAGGGCTTGGTAATATTTACCGTTTTAGGCATTCATTGGGGGTCTTGGACTGAATATCCATGGATAAGGGGGGGCCTACTGTATGTGCCAGGTAATTTTATAGCATTAAGGATACAACAATAAAGAGATAGAAGGAAAAATAAGACAAAACCCTGCCTATGTAGAATTTACATTCTAGTGTGCATGTGGTGGGGGAAGAGGCATAAGGCACTAAATAAATAAATAATTAAAATATATAGTATGTCTGATAATATACCTAAATGCTACACAAAATATTTAGCAGAGAAAAGAGGAATGCTGGAGGGGTAGTAGCTGTAATTTTAAATATAGTTGTCAAAGAAAGTCTTTCTGAGAACTTGAAATTTGAGCAAAGTGCTGGAAGAAGTGAGGGAGTGAGTTATCTGATTATTTGAGAGACAAACACATGTGCAAAGGCCTCAAGGAATAAATATGCTTTATGTGCTGGATGAATAGCAAAGACATTAGTGAGGCTAGATCTAAATGATAAAGGGTAAGAGAAATAAGAAATGAAATCAGAGAGGTAGAGGTGGCCAGGTGATGTAAGTCTTGCAGACCATTAAAATGATTTTGACTTTTACTCAGAGCCAAAAGAAAAGCCATTGGAGGCTTTAAAGTAGATGAGTGATGTTATCTGATTCACAGATAACAGCATCATTTTGGTTACTATGTTGATAATAGGCTAATTGGAGGAAGGCCAAGTATAAAAGCATGGAGAACAACTAGGAAACTATTCTAATAAGCCAAGTGGAAGATCCTGGAGCAATGAGGGTGGCAAGAAGTGATTGAATTTTGTATAAATTTTGAATGTAGAGCTGATGTAATTTCTAAATGTGGGTCTAAGAAAAATGAATACTTTTGTCTTAATGGAAAAATAATGTTATCATTTACTTAGGTGGGCAAGACAGCTGAAGAAATGTTTGGAGAACGGGGTAAAAATCATGTGATCAGATTTAGGCATGTTGTGTTTGAGATGTGTTAGGAGGAGCTGTTCAGAAGAAAGTTGGTCATGCCAGTCTGAAGCTAGGGAGAGAGGTCTGGGTTGGAGATATAATTTTTGGAGTCATCATCATGTAAGTGATATAGACGTGAGATTGGCTGAGATTGGTCAGAGAGACCACTTAAAGAGAGGAAGTGGCAAGAGAAGGGGCCTAAAGCCTGAGCCTTAAGTGTTTCAATGTTTAAAGTAAATATCTTAAAGGAAAATAGAAAAGAATCATCTATAAATAATCAACTATTAGACTTACAGATGACTTTTCAAGAGCAACAGTGGAAGCCAGAAGAAATGGAGTAATACCTTAAAATACTACAAGAAAGAAAGCAAAACTATATATTTAGAATAAAGGTAAAATGAATACATTCTCCAGAAAAGCTGAGAGAATTTACCACCTTAAGTGGACCACTCTTATGTAAATGTCTAAAGGATGTATTTCAGGAAGTAAAGAAGTGTTTCTCAGGGAGAAGATCAAATGAAAGTAGAAAAGACTGATGAGAATAAGGGAAGATCCAAGTTGGCTGGCAGATGTCTCAACAATGATACTTTAGAGGCCAAGGCATTTAGATGAAACTTGGAATCTTTCATCAGGTAATAATAGTGTTCATTTTTAAAGGCTAAGCTGCTGAGAATATAGATTTCTAATTGATCTTGAAATTAATCCTCTTGAAGTCTGTCTTTAGCATGATAAGTAAAATGTTTATGCTGCTACTGGTATTATTATTTATTAGCTTTACATAAATAAGTGAACATAATTTACAAAAAATTTTAAAACGAATTGATGGAAAGTTTAAAAATAAAAATTTTAAGTTAAAATGTTAACTAACTTGAGCTCTCTGTTCTAATTACTTGCCTGCAGGGAAAGCATTTCCTATAATAAACTTGTGTCTATTCCAAAGGGAGGATTTGGAAAATTCCCATTGGGCAATAAAGTAAAAAAGGCAGATAATGATCCACACATAAATATCTACAAGGATTAGATAATAATTTATCATTTTGTGAACACAATATTTTGGGTAACTACTTAAATAGACCATAAATGCCATGTTAAGATCCTGAAAAAAGTTGCTGCTGGATTAATAAATTATATTAACATTTCTGTCAGAAAAATTTATTAGTGAAATTCCATATATTAACTAGATGAAAGGAGGAAAATCATTTAAATCAATATTGAACAAGTATTTGTTAAACTTCAACATCTGTTCAATTTTTTTATTGTGTTCACCACATAAAGTTAAATTTCCTTCTGTCACCCCATCTACCTCTTCGCTACCAGCCTTTCTCACACTTGTTAGAATGGCTATCATCAACAGTACAAGTTATAATAAGTGTTGGAGAGGCTGTGGAGACAAAGGAATCCTCATACACAGCTAATAGGAATATAAGTTGGTACAGCCACTATAGAAAACAGTATAGAGGTTCCTCAAAAAATTAAGAATAGAGTTACCATATGACCCATCAATCCCTCTGCAGGGTGTTTACCCAAAAAATTTGAAAACATTTATCGCAAAGATATATGCCCCCCGATGTTCATAGCAGCATTATTCATGGTGGCCAAGACATTTGTTCATTTTTTGTAAGTGAAAACTTCTTAGTAAACTAGAAACAGAAGAAAATTATTGAAAGTACATTAAAAACCTACAATTAGCATTATACTCAATGATGTCACATTCAAAGTATTTCTATTATAGTTAGAAACAATGCCAAGATGCTTTGTATCACAGTCATTTCTAATACTGAGCTGGAAGGCCTATCCAGTGTAATACCAAAGTAAAAATATGCAAGAGATGTGATTGTTATCAAGAAAGATATAAGACATTGTTATTTATATAACATGTATGATAGCCTATGTAGAAATTCCAAGAGAACCAATAAAAAATTATTAAAACTAATTGGAGAGATTAAGAAGTGTGGATCAACATATAAAAATCACCAGCTTTTAAAAAAACCAACAATGACAAATTAAAAATGTGTTAGAAAAATATTTCATTTGCAG
This sequence comes from Eidolon dupreanum, assembly GCA_028627145.1. Taxonomy (NCBI): domain Eukaryota; kingdom Metazoa; phylum Chordata; class Mammalia; order Chiroptera; family Pteropodidae; genus Eidolon; species Eidolon dupreanum. Next base: position 54,841,378 of record CM053503.1, on the reverse strand, counting down.
TTGCAGGGAAAAATGAAATAAATCCAATAAGGAATATGCAAGATATTTATAGGAAAAAACTAATAAAATTTACTGAAGTATAAAAAAACATCTAATGTATTTAAAATAAACATATACAATATTTGAACATAGGAAACTTGGTATTTTAAAGATGTCACTGCTACCAGAATTACATTATGACTTCAATACAATCCCAACCAAATCCCAAGGAGAAATTTCATGGAATTTTATGTTAATTCCAAAAGTTAATATGGAAGAATAAGTGCACAAGAATAGGCAAGAAAATTAAAAACAAAAAACTGAACATAAAAAGAGATCATACCCTACCAGGAATAAAAATATTTAACAAACTTATGATAATAAAAATAACATGGTATTCAAGCAGAAAATAAAATCAAGAAGATAAATGAAATACAACTGAGAGTCCAGGAATGAGCCTGTGTATACTGAGATAATTAGCTATGTGTTATAGAAAATACAATAAAATTATATCAACACCTAATGTCATTCATAAAAAAATTCACATAGATTAATGAATAACTCTAAAAAACTATAAAATACTAGAAGAAAATATAGGTGGCTATATCTACAAATTTGTCATGGAGTGATCTTCTTAAAGTAAATATGTAAATGCATTAAGAATAAAATATAAGTTTTTCAACAAATTACTAAACTTCTGAACAACACAAAAGACCACACATACTAAAAAAATATAAAGAATGATAACTAGAAAGAAGTTTTTATAACATACCAAGACAAATGAACGATATTCAGAATTTATAAAGAACAAATGATAAAAATGAAGAAAAGACAAAGAATCCAAGTGAAAAACAAGCAAAGGATATGATTCACAGAGGAGGTATGAATGGACTGTAAACATACAAGATGACTATTTCTAGTATTCAAGGAAATGTAAGCAACGATGAGGAAATTCGTTTACCGCACTGAAACATATTTAAATTTTGGTTAAGTTATCTCTTTTTTCCTTACATGTAATATTGTATTATAGTTAAAAACAATGGAATAAATCTATGTATATTGATACAAAAGCTTTTTAAAAAAATTGTTACTTAAGAAAACGACCTAACGATATGCACATTATATTAACATTTATGTAAAACTTGTTCTCACATACATGTATGGATATATAGATACACACTGTTTTAGTTGGGTTCCATAGAAGCAGAGCCTGAGATGGTGATTCTTGTTCAAGCAGTACTGGGAAAGTCCTCTCAGGAGAAGGGAAGTGAGGCAAGCAGGATAGGACAGGGCAAGAAGACAAAGCAAGAATGTGGTCTTGGGTGGAGACAAACAGTCAGATTCTGGAACACAAGCTGCACCAGAGTGGGTCCCACCTTGAGGCCATTTTCTTCCCATTGTGTCCATCCATTATTGACCAAGTGTGGCCTCTGCAACCCCTGGGGTATGGGGAGTAGTCATAGCTCCTGTTTGGCCAAGGGCAATTCTCCAAAGGGAAAGTTCTGAGTTACTATCAGCTAACTCTAGTAGCCCCAGAAAAGGGGATCTGGGCAGGGCAGCACTTACTACACACATGCACACACATGTACACATATGTGTGCACACACATGCACACATACACACATGCACTCATGTGAACAAACACACACAAGTGGGCAAAAGACACAAAATCAATAAAATGGTTACTTCTAGAGATAGAGCTGAGATTGAGGGGTGTTGGCAAAGTGAGCTTTAGTTTTATATATTTTTTTAAATAATCGGAATATTAGAAAACAAGCTTTTTAAAAAGAAGCATTTTACTTTCTCATGTAGTAAAAGACTCCAATAACCCACCTCATCAAGTCTCTCTTGACTTTCTCATACTTATTACAAATAAAATTTATTCAAGGGAACCACATTAAGATTCCAGTGAGATTTTTTTTTCTGGTATTTCATAGTTCAAGACAATTACAGAACAGTCTTTCTTGGGCAGATGTCATTCCAATTTTCTATTTAATAATAATGTGATTATTATTCACAGTCCAATTTATGAAATATGAGAAACATATACATATTTACTAAAACAGAAATCCAATGAATATATAATGTTTATTCTTTGGGTACTCAATGATTTTGACCAGAGTTTCTTTTGTTGAATGTTTTGGTAAAGGCAGCAAACCATGGCTTATTAATGCTAAAAGGGAGAAGGGAATATGATACTCATTCTTTACCTTTTGATATCGATACTGCGAAAATCCACTGGTCTGATCTTTTATTTAATTGTCCATTCCTCTGCTAATAACTAATGTAAACAAGAAGGGACCTCAGCCTCTAAAAGGGCCACTCTTAGCTTCTCTACCTAACCATTGGTGTGATCTCTTTCAGTCCCATGGTTTTAAATACTGTGTATAGACTGATGCTTCCCAGATCTATAGCTTCACCCTTTTTCAAGAACTCTATGTTCAACTGCTCAGTTGAGGTTTCAACCTGGATGTCTTCAATTAGCATCTCAAATTGAAGAGAACTCTTGATTTCCCTTCCACCATCACCTCCTATACATCCATTCCTCATCTGAGTTACAGTCATCATCATTTATTCAGTTGCTTAAGCCAGAAATCCAAGTAATCCTTGATTTTCTTTTCATCATTCTCCCACTCTCAATTCATCAGAAAATCCTCTTGATGATATCCCCCAAAACAAATCCTCAATCTTTATTCATTTCTGTTAATGCCTCCCTTATCCAAGTAACATAATTTTTCTCATGGATTGTTACAGTAACCTAATTACTCTTCCTGTTTCATTTTCTGCTTTATGATGTACATAATAGCTAGAACAATCTTTTAAAACTGTAAATCAGATCATGTAAAACCCTGCACTGCATTTAGAATAAAATCCACATGCTAAATGTAGATTCCAAAACCCTAAGAACTTTTCCCTGCTATTCTTCCACCTCATTTTATATCATACTCTTTCTCTCTCACAGTTCTCTTGCCACATGGGGTTTCTGCTGGTTCCGTTCTACATGCCAATCCAGTCCATCATTTGGCCTTTGGCCATTCAGGTCTCTGTCTAGATACGACCTTTTTGGAGAGATCTTTTACCACCCAATTCAATGTAGTCATTCAGTTCCTCTCTGTCATATTTCCCTATTTTAATTCTATCATATTTGTCACCTCGGGTATTTTTCTTATTTGTTTGCTATCACATCTTATTCAAATGTAAGCCCTACAAGAGTAGAGACCTTGTATAGTTCATATCCTCAGCTTATCTGTAGAATGGATTTTGGCACACAATGGGCTCCCGATATACATTAGGTGAATGAATTGATGAATAAATGCATACAAGCATGACCACTTTTGTAAAAGGCTTTGTGAGAGATACTTGATAAATACAACAATGGTCCCTGTTGCATTTAGAGCTCCCAATCTGCTTGGGGGCCCAAACAATAGAGCACTGCATGACTAAGCAGTAAGTTGTGTGGTATTGACCATAAGTGAGATGGGAGTTCGGAGAAGAGTGTAGGAAATGCAAGAGATCTAAGCTGGGGGCCTCTGTTCCAGTATTTGCATACTGCTCCAGCATGCAAATCATTTAACTGAATGTATATAATTTCCATTCCCATCAGTGTGGTTGCAGGAGGAGTTGAACAGTGCTAAAACTGTCCAGTGATAGTTTGTGCACCAAACACCCTGTCCAGACCACTTTTTTTTTCCAATACCTTCTCATTCACGTAAGCTGTCAACAGAAATATTTTAAGTAGGTTTTAAGCCTTATCCAAACAGGGTAAGTAATTTAGCAAACTTCAGCCCTTTCTAAACAAGACACAAGTTCAGGATGTTTTTACATTAATTCTTAGGCAGTAAGTAAGGAGACAGTGAAAACTTGATGACACCAACATACCAAAGGACATTTGGATATTTCTGTTTTTTTCTTTTCTTTTTTCATTTAATTGGCTAATTTTCTGGCCTTAATTAATTGGCTTTTTGAAGCATAGTCTAATTCTTTTTAGAATCTTTCATTACTCATTTATTTTAGACTATTAGAATTAAAGTCTTAGTGGTATGGTTAGCCAATTAATACTCTTGTCATTTGTTCTTGTGGGGCTTACACTCACTTCCCAAGGAATACTTCCTATTTTTACAATAGACACAATAGTGAACATATTATAGTTAAATGATTACCCCTAATGGTTAAGAATGATCATCTTAATTTTATGTTTTCCTGTTGAAAAGTAAGGAAATGAGGTTTAAAGAATCTGCCTGGGAGAAGCAAATGATCAAGGACTACAGTGGAAAGGGAAGCTGTTTCTTTATCTTCTCCTTTCTGTTGGAGTAACACTATCATAGTGTAGACTTCAAGAATTTACTGTCTTTGCTTTTCAAGTAAATGACTTGGGTGTGAAAAACAGCACATCCGCCCTGTGGTTGAGCATTTTTTTTTCTGTGAGTGGCTTAGCTTTGAACTTCTCTGTAGTAGTAGGCTGGTGGCACTCCCCTGGCCTCTCTTGGAGATTCTTTTCTCACTCAGTTACTTTCAGTTTACTGAAAGACCCCAAGATGACCGGAGGAAGACTGCTGGTCTCCTTATTTCCTGACTTCTGGCTGCAGTGATCACATCTTCAAATTTAGAATTCTATATTTGGGAAAGTATACCCATGTCCTATTCCACCAGAAAAGCAAGAGCCCAGCTTATTGCATTTATGACCTGATACAATGAAACTTCTAATAATACAACCCACCTAACCCGAATCTTCATTAACCAGTATTTTCCCTCTTAAACTCAATTTTTAGAAAAAGAGAATAGCAACTGTTTCAGGAATATAATTAATTAATTTTAAAATGTTCTATTATGATATATAGTCATGAAATACAATAATTTTTAAAACTAAGACTCAAATAGTTATTTTTATTTATAATAAAATGGTATTATTAGCTGTTTCCTTCAATCCTTTAGAGTTCTAAATAAGGGAACGTGCACACAAGGATTATACTCAGGTGAAAATCAAAGTGTTACTTTATTAAAATTAGCAAAAACCCTATAATCTCTAAAATGGATAGCTTCTAGTAAAAAAGTGTGGATCTTAAAAACCAACATTTAATATATACTTTTCTTCATACAAATTGAAGAAAATAGGCTTGCAGTGTGAACTTCCTGACTTACCTATTCAGTTATAAGAAGCGAAAAGATAGTATCTTCCTATTTCTACTCCTAATGAGGAAGTCCCTGACCAGGTATGCAGAAACCTGGAGAGGGCTTATTGCTCTTGGACAGAAAAAGGGCCTCTGACAAACGGACAGTTAACTAACTTCTCTAGCAAAATATGCACTAATGAATATTAGGCACCAAGTGACTGGAGCAGGGAAGATAGTACTGGAAAATTTTACTAAGTGCGAAGGGGGAACAGGTTCCATATATGATGGTACGAGTCATGTACTACATCACTGTAGGGTGTAAAGAGTTTCATTTACATAGAATACGATGTCAATATGTCTCTGAGGTCTGTGCAGCAACAACAGCAGAGTCATAAAGATTTCTTAGGACCTATATAAGAAACTAGTTGTGTTACGCTGGCCAAGTCGTTTAATTCCAATTAGCCTCAATTTCCTTGGGTAGAAACGATTATTTTCCTACACAATCATCATTCTCCTCTACTTTCATATTAATAGACCCCTATGTCACTAGGGATAGGTAAAATTTGTATCCAAATTTAAAAAAAATTCAAAGTACATGTTCCAGTCTTCCTTGTATATGTTCAAAAGGGAAATCTCTAATTGAAAGTAACTCAGCTGGTACATATACCCTTTCTCTTTTTTCTTTCTCCCTCCTCCTACCTAAAGCAAGATTGTGATAGCTGCATCTCCTGTAACCATGAGGTTACCTGGAGGATGGAAAACACCCACTAAAAATTACAAAGCAGAAAGAGAGGAGTTTGGGCCTCTGATTTCAATGTAGCCACCAGATCAGCCTTGCATGCCTAGGCTTCTTGTTTACATGAAATAAAAATACACTTCTATTTTGATTAAGCTATTGTTGGTTGAGTTTTCACTTATATGTATCTAGCCTATCATAATTGATAGATACTTTACCTGTAATAATACTGTGTGACTGAAGAGGAATAAAAGAGGAACTGCTGGGAAACACTTTGTGAAAAATAAAATGCCAAATTAATATAATGGCTTGGTGGGAATCTGGGATCAAGTCGTGTCGCTTTGGGATACCAATGACAAAGATCAACACAGAGCTGTGCATTGGGTCATTCTCTTCCTGCCCTCATTCTGTCCCAGATCACAGTGCAGCTTCCTGGGGCCTCAGGGTGGTCATTCCCTGAGGACAGCTCTTTCTGACCTGGCAGAATTCTCTGCATCTGCAGCAGAGACAGCCATGAGATCCTTGTCAGGAGTTGGAGAGAAAACAAAGTATAGGCATAGACTGGTCTTGAGATCTGGCGATTCCTTCCGCTAGGGTTCCTTATAGTAAGAGTCAGAGCTACAGTTGTGACAAAAAAGGTCCTCAAGCTGTACCGAGACTAGAGCCATAAAGACTTCTATACATAAAGACTTAGAGGATCCTTGGACATGCAAAAATGCTCTAAAGTTAGCAAAGAAGAAAGACTTAGCTCTTCCTGGAGATGTCAGGTAAGCCTCACTCATCCTTGGTTCTAGATGCTAGCCAAGAAGTCCACCTGCTCTTGAAATAGGTGACAAAGGGTATGTTAGTGTGGTAGTTTTGTCCCCAGGATATTGCTGAGGGTGGGGAAACAGGACACCCTGGAAGCAGTTACTCAAATCTCTTCTGCAATATCCTTAACAAGCTGCCATCTAACCTATGTTTGAATACCAAGAGAGGTTAAGAGGTCGGGGAAGCACATAGTAGGATTAACTACCCTTTTCAAGAGACCAATCTGCTTTAACTGCTTTTCTTTTAGTAAAACATTTCTCCTTATAATAAGCCCAATAGAGCTTCTCTGTAGTTTCTACTGGTAGGATACAGATCTGTTTTTAAAGGAAACAAAGAAAGTCTATCCTACCCATCTGTGAGCCCACCCTTAAAGCATCTACATAGATTTCACATCTTTCTGAAAGTCTTCTCTTATGGAAACTTCAAGTAAAGAAAAGAAAAATAACAAAATAAAAACCTGGATTCAAAAATCAGATTTGGGGTAAAATATTAGCTTTACTTCCCAAATGGTTATGTGACTTTATCATTTTATTTAAATTTTCTGAGCTTATTCCATCTTCTATAAATGGAAATTATGATTTCTAACTCCTGAAATTGTAGAAATGATGATAATAAAGATAATAGATGAGCTATAGACTATATATGTCAGGGATGTGTACTGTTTCACTTACTACTAACAAGATCCCATGAAGTGGGTACTATTGTTAGTCCCATTTTTCAGCTGAAGAAATTGAGGCAGAGAGGTTTAGTAACTTAATCATGGCCACACAGCTGCACTTAATCACTAACCTGTTTAACCTTCTGTAAGACTGAGTTCCCATCAAGGGCTAGGCAGGACTGATTTTGTTAAGCTTCAGAGATCCGGTAAGATGAGGCATTTTGGGCAGGTAAGGTTACAGAAAATAAATGAGCTAAGAAATGTCCATGCCTACTGCAGAGCTTGACACATCAATACATTTGAGCTCATTTTGCCTTCATTCTCCTCTAGCTAAAGAAGCCACAGTTCTATTGGGTCAACTTAAAAGGTGAGTGTAAATTAATTTCAGTTATCTTAGCAGGGGAGAATCAGGAAGTTTGTTTCTGCCCCCATGGACTCTTGATTACTCCGAAGTAACTCCACCTAACTTTATGGAGCCCCAATTACATGTCAAGCTCTGTTCTAAGTGTGGTTAGCATACATCAACTAGTTTAATCACCACTCTAATTTTATGAGGTGGATAGAATCATGATACTTGCCTGCCACAGGCCCAGGAGGCATAGAAAATTTCTCGGCTTCAGTGGAGACCACCATTCACTGGACCTCCAGAGCTTCACCTTCTCCTCAGCCTCTTCTCACCATTCTGGGAGAAGGGGACATAACTGCTCCAATGCAAACTCTGTCTTAATTTTAAAGGTTACTTTAATCGAAAGGAAAAAGTTGGAGGATGGCAAATACAATGTGGAACAATTAAAAAGCTTACGAAGCCTCATCAAACTTCTCCAGTCATGTGTTCTGGTCTAATAAGGTCCTAAGAGTGTAACAGAAGCTCTCTTGGATCTAAGCTTTTTGATTTGATTCTGGAGCGTGGTGGTCTCTAAACTGTGTCTGGCTAAGGCAGTGTTTATGGAGTTCTCAGGGACAATAGAAACTGAACCAAGGGTGCCCTTGGTCTCAAGTCGTGACTTTCATTTCCGGAAACCTCCAAATGATATCCATTTTACTGAGTGTCCTTTTCACAGAGTAATGGTCCTCATTGGGTATTTCCTTATGTCAAAAGAGTTGTTTATTTATTTATTTTTATTTTTTTTTGTAAACTACTCAGAAACCCAACCTAATTGACATTTATATAATACTCTTTTTTTTCAGAACGAAAAGTTTGATGTCTAAAAAATCAACTTGCAAATGAATATTCAGAACTCAAATTTCTAAGTCAGAGCATTTATATGTATTGACTCACTAAGGACATTAAATTTCTAGGTAGAATAATACTCATTTTTTAAGTTCATGTATAAGGTCAACACCATTATTTTATTCTCTTTATTTTGTAAAATTTCCTAGTAGTTTTGGATAATGAGTCAATCTCATAAAAATGTAAGTATTTAGTGAAAAGTAGTAGAGATTCTAATCAATTTAGTTTATAATAGCACATGTATAATCAAATTAATAAAAACCTTTATTAAATATTATAACAAGTAGAGAGTAATATGGAGAAAAATTAAGTTATAACTATGTGCCAAAATAAAACATAAGAGAGTAAAACATTAACTTTATTTTAAAAGTAGAAAGAGAATAATTCCTAGATATGTCAAAGAGAGGAATACTTTTGAGAGAATTAAAGCAATGGAAAAATTGTGGGGCAAAAGATTAACAGTTTTAATTTTGAAAGTTTTTTACAAAATGAAAACTAACAAAAAGAGAGGATTCGATATGATTTTAAACAAAGGCAGCCCATAATGAGAAGAGGAGGGTCCTGGAGTGCTAATGAAAGTATGCTTTGAAGTCCAACTGATGGGTCCAAATCCTGCCTCTATCGTATGTGTGAACGAAGATGGTCACGTTACCTCACTCATTTGTGCCTTAGATTCTCTTTCTGCAGAGGAAGACTAATAGTATGTAACTTGCAGCATTGTTGTAAGTATAACATGCATGAATATAGATAAAGAACTTAGAATAGTGTCAGACATATAGTGACTCTTTAGTAATTGATAGCTGTTACTTTTATGACCTATGTCAGTGCTTCTTAACCTGGGGCAATTTTGCCTTCACAGGATATTTGCCAATTTCTGAGACATTTTTAGTTGTTACAACTTGGAGGAGGGAGTGTTAATGGCATCTAGTTGGTAGAGAACTGCTCAACATCCTATAATCACAGGACAACCCCACAACAAGGAATTGTCTGGTCCAAAATATCAATAGTGCCAACAGTGAGAAACTCTGCTCTTTAGTATGTGAAAAGCTCATACAACTTTACAAGAACTCTAATAAGATCCCAGTAGATAGATGGAAAAAAAGATATGGACAATTTACTTAAAATGAAGTTTGGAAAATAAATATTTGGGAAACATTTAAATTTGCCAATAATTTTTCAAAAAGATTAACTTAGACAATGAAAAATTACTTTAAAATTCCAAAAAAACTAATATTAAAATCCAAAGTCAACAAATTACCAGGGAAATGGGCAAACTCATACCTTGTTGATTGTTATACAATGGGTATTAGTCCTTGAGAATTTGCTATTAAGAGCCATGAAAATGTGTAGAACTTTTGACCCTTAGATATCGTTTCTGAAAATTTAGTCTAAATTAGTTATTCAAAAAATTGCTTATGTGGGCTAATATACTTAATGCACACTGTAACATTTCTTACAGTAGCAAAAACCCAAGAGCAATTTAAACAAACAGAAAGGGAAACATTTAAGCAAATTTGTTATAACAAAATATACTATTTTATTGTACTGAATTTATGATAAAATAAAAAATATAACCACTAGGAAAATGCAATGTTCAATGTAAACTGAAAATAAGTAACACATTTTTATTTATTTATATTCTATAATTACTCTATAGTTATACTCTATAACTATATCAAATATATACACATAAATAAATATGAAACAAAACAAATGCTCAATGACACATGTTGAATTAGTTAAAAACAAAAAGAAATGCGTTTGACCTTGACCATGAGTTTGAACTACATGGGTCCACTTATACACTGATTTTTTTCTATATATAAAATAGGCTCTTCTTATCTGTGAGGTTTGCCTTCACAGATTCAACCAACTGTGGGTGGAAAACAGTATTTTTGTATTCCCAACTGCAGTTTCCCAACTACAGATTCCCATCCACTGATAGAAATTGCTGTTTTTGGTTGGTTGAATCTGAGGATGTGGATTGTTCAAGGGTCTACTGTATAATGTCATAGGGTGGTATGTATGTACTTTTTCTATTTGATTTAATTTAATATTTTTTAAATGTTATATTGTTATCTGAACAAATAGAGAAAGAAAGCAAAAACTAAACTGGCATGCCTATATTTTGTGAGTTAAAGTTAAGTCAACAGGACAGAGGCACAAATGGATGGTGAGCTCCACAAATCCACAGCTCACATTGCTAGTAACCTTCAACAGACTGTAGTATTTCTAAATATAAATGTACCTCCGTTTCTGCTTTGTAGATATTCCCTACAAATTTCACATTCAGCTTGGAGCGGGAAAATTTTCACGGTGCTTTTTCTCCAGTTAGAATCTTACGTGGTCCTTAAAGAAAAGTGGTAAGCAACTCATCTGACCTGCTGAACGCATTTTTAAGGATTAAAAATAAAAAAAGAGATAAAGTGTTTGTGATTGCACGAAGTTAGTCATGGGGAAAATTCCATTTTCTTAGGGAGTTTTGAATAACGGTTCTTGAGAAAAATAATTCATAAGTTAATTATTTTAAAAATTTGCTTACATTTTATATGTAAAGGTCAAAGGTTTCATTTTTGACAGAAGTTTTTGTCTTTAATCTGATACTTATTTATGTATTTATATATTTATAAATTTTCTAAGCTTTTACCATTGGAAGAGACAACTTATAGGTAGCAAAAATGTACAAAGTCACATTGGAACTGGTTCTGAGAATCTGTAGTAAGGGGAAATTGCAACTGACATTGTGTTTTGCCGTGACTGCCAATCAAGACTACATGTCACACCATTTCATCATCTTTAAATAATTCTTTTCTGTAGGTTATTTTTAGGTAAAACAAGCCATTGGTTGCTAGAAAGAAAATAAAGAAATATTCATTTTTTTTTTTTTTTTTAACCAAAACTCTAGTCCTGGTTCCATCAATGTTTCTTGGCAATCTTAAATCATTTAACCCTTTTGGCTATTGGATCTTCTAATTATAAAATAAGAATAAAATGTCTATGCCTGTGCTTCCCACCTTATTGAGATTTCAAATCACAGAGGAAAAGTTGATTATTTCCAAAAATGGGCATATGGCAATTTGTGGGGGGAAAAAATCCATATCCATCCACACACTAAATCAAGTACAGATGGATCAACATTTAAATGTATGAAATGAAACTATAAATTACCAGAAGACAGATTAATTATATAATTTTGGAGTGAGTGTTGGGTTTTAAAAGGCTCATCTTTATTAATTTAAACCTGAATGTTCATATGAAGTGCTCTGGGTAAGAGATAGATTTCTTATAATTACCTCACAGTAAATAATAAGTGAGGTAGTTCGCTTATTCCAGACCTTATTCCTGGGGTGATGTGGAAAGCCAGGTCAAATGTCTTACAAGAGTACCACACCCTATTTCCCCACCATCTGTCTCTGTGCCAAAAACCCACCTGGTGTTCTCAACCTTTTTCCCTCTTGCTAACTCAGTGATATGCTCTAGCCTTGTCTCATCTTTCAACCACAACTTTTCCCTCAATAATAGATTATTTTATTAGCATACAAACATATCATTTTTACCATCTTAAAGAAAATTCTCAACCCCACTTCTCCCCCTAGCTCTATCCCCATTCTTTGCTTACCTTACAAGCAAAACCTAGCAAAGGAGTTGACTATTCAACATCCCAATTCTTTTCTTCCCATTTCCTCTTGAATCTATTCTAATCAGGCCTTTGCACCCACCACTGTCCACAGAAGTCACTGATAACTACCAGTTTCTCCAGATTTAATGGTTATTTCTCCATCCTCATCCTGTTTATTTATCAGCAGTATTTAATGTAATTGACCACTCCTTGCCGCTTGAATTTTTGTCACTTCCCTACAAGACATCATGACCCTGGCTTCCCTTACCTCAGTGGCCACCTTAGAATCTTTCACTGGATTCTCTGTATTTTCTCAATCTCCAGATCTCTCTATATTTGAATTCTTCCCTGAATTTAAACTCTTCCTGGGAGTCTAATTTGTATTTCAAATTCAACATATTCAAAACACAACTCCTCAGACTTGCTCTTCTCCTGGTCTTCCCCATTTATTCAGGCCAAATGTCCTTGAATTACCTTTGATGCTCATTGTTCCATGTCCAGTTCCTTAACGAATCCTGAGAGCTCTAATTTCAAAATATACAGAGAAT
>CM053503.1:54802481-54828186 GCA_028627145.1 Eidolon dupreanum | reverse complement strand
GACATAGAATGTGCAACTTCCAGAAGGTTATTTCTTCCCTACTGATTTTAATTGACTACTCTGGCTTTATTGATCCTCCTTTAAATGTTTTTATTTTGCAATATTTGGCATATACAAAAGAATACAGTAATATAATAATAAAGTATACACCTATGATTCTTCCTCCCAACTAAAAAGTAACATATTACCACTGTCTGCTAGTGTCATGATATTACCTTCGCTGTTTGTTGTGGTCATCATTCCCTTGATAATTTTAGCACACATGCATATATAAAGACACAGTTTTGCTTGTTTTGGTGTCATACTGTTGGTAGGTTTTTGGAACTTGCTTTTTCAATATGTTATCTTTCTAAGACATATTCATGTTGTCCATGTAGCTGCAGTGTATTTCACCACTGCATGATACATCCTTTTGTGACTATATCACTTTTTTTCTATTGGTGCACATTCATATTAGTTGAGATTTTTTCTTATTTTATTACAAAATGGTCCTATATTGTTTTTATCTATCTTTCCTGTGCCCTGTGCAAGAATTTCTCTTGGTTATACATCCAAGAATGGAAATGCTGGATCATAGGGCATGAGATAATGTAAGGTTGCTTTCTAGACTGAATGTTACCATTTCATTGTCCCACCACTGTTTATAAAGCTTTGTGGTTTCCTCAAGGTTTTGGGCAGGGGAATGACCTAACAAAATGGCATTTTGAGAAGGATAGATTTGAAGGAGTAAAGACTTACACTGGAAAATTCAAATTTGGATTAAGATCCTGATTTAGAGAGTAAGCACTGAGTTTGGTTGACCAATTATTTAGGTCATTGTATTTGGTTATTAAGGAGAACGGGATCATTCAAAATAATTTCAGCATGATCAGCTTGAACCAGAAATCATTTATCCAAACAATAAAAATATATTTAGAATCCACCATGTGTCAAGTGCTATCTATGTTAAACAATGAAAATATAAAGATGAAATACAGAGGCCTTCTCATCTGTTGAGGGAAAAACATCAAGTTACTAATAGCTACAATTCAGTGTCTTCGGCATGATAAGGAGGGTTAGCACAAAGGTGCTTAGAAGTGCAGGGAAGGGTCACCTAATCAAGTCTGGTGGGGGCCTTCTGGAATATCCCTATTTTGAGAAGCAGAAGTTAACCAGAAGAAGAAACAGTAGAAAAGGTCTCTTTAGGTTAAGAATACAAATTATGGAAAGGCAAGAATGAGTGATGAGCCTGATGTTTCATTTGAGACACTACGGTTGCTTCTTCGTGACCAATACCTGGTAAGGGTCTTGGGGAGCTTTTAATTTAATAATTTAATTTAATTTAATTTAATTTAATTTAATTTAATTTAATTTAAATTTAATTCAATTTTATAAAAAGATTGTAGCAGTAGGCAGGAGAAGGAGCATGCCATTCTAAGGAGTTTGGACTTTATGATAAGGCAGTAGGGGCCTTTAGAGTTCTAGCTCTGTACCCACACTCAGCTCTCTAGGCTTCTTACCTATCTTTTACCTTTGAATGTGGTCATCGGCTTGTATGCACAGGTTACGTCTAGTTATATCTTCTCGTTTTTACTATTAAAGGAATCTTATGAGAGCCTGCCCGGCTGAGACATAAACTGCTTCATTTTTAAAGTCTTTGCACTTCCAGTAGCTTGCTACACCTGGCCTTACCCATCTCCCTGTCTAGTTTCCAAACTACTTCCTTAACTAGGCCATCTGTGTGCTTTTTGATCCTGCCAGCATCATGACAGGAATGACCATTTAATTCATCATTCAAACTGGGCCTCTTTTAAGAGTGAAATGGGGCACTATTAGTAGTTTTTCTGGGTAACAAGAATAAACCAGGATTGTCTCTGGGAAAATTGGTGACATATGGTCATCCCAAAATTATCTACAGTGCTCTTTTCTTTTTTCTTTTTCCCCTGCAAGCCACTTGACAAGCTTCTGATCTCTCAGTTCTGTCTTAATGGCTAATGGCTAGATTTTGTACATTTTCTCAGCTGGGCAAACTTCCTTATTTAGACTCTTACTATTTTTGGATTTGCATTAGATCTTCTTATGTAATTATTATTATTATTATTATTTTACTCTCTAGGATTTGCTATTACCTGACCCTGGCTATCAGACTAAGGGACAATAGGCAGTGAGATGGGCCAACCCTGGAAGTGAGGGTAATCCTAAGAATATAAATGCCCTCACAAAAGTGGGTCATGTTTTTGTACAACTTCTAGGTCCAAGGCTCCTGACTTGTTACTTTAAACACTTTATCTCATAACAAGGCTAGTATTATTAATTCTACTTGGATGCTCAAGGAGATTAAACAACTCTCTTACAATCCCATTGCTAGTAAGGATATGAACCCAGAATTTATGCCACGCTCATGCCCTTTCCACTCTAATACCCAGAGATTTGGTTTAAAAAGGCAGCTAAGGTGATGTAAGGGCATCTAGTCCAGTAGGCAAAGATTGAATCAGGGGAACACTGTGCCAAGAGATGCCCAGGGCTCTCTGAGAAGTCTCCAGAGGTCCATCCAGTGAGGTGGGTAGAAAGGCATGGACAGCCCTTGGAGATCCAGGCAGAGAGACAGCTGTGATCAACTTAAGTTGCTCTCCCACAAGGATGAGATTACAAAAGAAATTAGTGAAGAACTTTACTAAGGTTTAGGGCAACTTAAACAAATGTATATAATGTACCACTGCTAAGATACAGCTGAGTAAACAGGTTACAAAGAAAATATCTCCAGGCTTCACTAGATTGTGTTAGAAAAGACATTAATTATGTAATATTCCAATTCCTCTGGTTAATTGTCCCCATTTCCTGAAGCAAGGCCTGAAGTGCCTGCAAAGTTCCCCATCCTCACCAGCCTTTGGAGAGCCTTGAGGGAATGTGCTCAGAGATAAATCTGCTCACCTGGAACCTGCTGCCTTTCTGTCACGCATCTGCCAAGCGTCATCTCAAGGGATTCTGAATGGTTTCCTGGGTGTCGCAGATTTTATGAGCCTCCCGCCAGGCACCACGATTGAGTCCTGAAGATTGATTTCCAAGTGGGCATAGGGACCTATAAAGGACCCCAGTGACATGGTAGGAGCTCCGAATCCTAACTCAACCAAAGCGGTCTACTTTTGTCAGGTTCATAAGGGTTTTGTTTCTGTGTTGGATTTCATTAAAGAATTTCAACTTCTAACAGTTGTTTGAAGACAATTTCTTCAGAGCCTCCCTGTACCAGAACTTTGCTGTGTTCCAGGGAAAAGCGGACGAGGGCTCATTTTCCTGCCCAGTGGAGAACTCTGTTGCGTGGAAAACAGTATTGTCGTGCAGACCCCAAGTCTCATAAAATTGTTTTTAAAAATATTTCTACCTTTCTGGCTTCCAGCTCCTTTCTCCCAAGGTCTCAGGGCTGATCTGTTGGGGAAACTGGGAATAAACACCCACCCGTCTCTATCAGAGTCCTCAGCTGCAACTATTCAAATCTAGTGTGAGCAGAAATGGAACTTGTTAAAGAATATAAGATTTCCCAGGATGCCCGGATCCAGGCTGAGAAGCTCCTAGCCAGGACCAATGCCTAGAATCACACGAAAGAACTGATCTGGTAGAAACTGCTCTGTGGCCTCAGCTGGGCACAGACTCACTGCTGGTGAATGACCTTGGCCACCCGTCATTCTGGAAACTGGATTTGACTACTTTCACCAGGGTGAACTCTCACCAGAGGGGACCCCAGATGGCACTTATTTTTCTGCAGCATATGCTTCTGATTCAAAACCTTGCTCAGATGGATGTGATTGCTGCTGGGGTCTGTGTCACAGCACAGTGTCTTTGCTGGAAAGAAAGTAGAGAATCCTGCAAATGTAAGAAGCATGTTCAGTTGCACCGAGAAGCCCAGAAGAGTGATAATATGTTCATTTGGCCGCTGCTACTCAGATCCCCTTCCTCTCCCCACTCCCTCCCCCCCACCACCACAACCACAGTCTCCTTTCTCTTATATTGAAAACCAAAAACTTCATTAGAATTGAACTCTCTGAGGCCTATTTCCACCAACTCATCAGACATGCAGATATGACAACCTCAGCAGTTAAATGTCCAGGCTGAAGCTGAAACTTCCTTACATGTATACACTAAAACAGCCAACTATCCTCAAACTAGTCTATAAAACCACAGGGTCCCAGGAAAAGATCACCCATAACTTTTAGAGAGCATGAACATGTTTTCATTATAATGAAAGTATTAGTTTACACTGTCACCAATCAGGCTATAAAAAGTCTGTTTATTTGTTTTCTTTTTTCTTTTATTCTTTATACATTGCTCAACTGAGCTATTCATTGAATGGAGCTAAGTACTGTTAAAAAAAGCAGTGTAAAAAACCAAAGCCCTGTCCACAAAGTGCTTATATTCTAAACAAACAAGGAATCATATACATAAATAACATAATCTCAGATAGCGATAAGTATGATAAGGAAAATAAAAGGTTAAGGAATAGAAAATGTTCATTTATATTGGGAAGGTGATATTTGAGCAGAAATCTGAATGAGACAGAGTGAATATGAAGAGAATTGGGGACAAGTCCTGAGGCAAAAACACGCCCAGGTGTTGGTATTAGGGAAAGAAGACCAGTGTGCACATGGTAGAGAGAAGGCCAACCATTAGAATTTGAGTTTTTATTCTAAGATTAATAGGAAGCCATTGGATGGTTTTAAGATGAGTAGTGTGACATAATTGGATTTACATTTTGAAAAAGTTTTCACTCAAGTATAAATAATAGATTATGCAGAGCTAAATGGGAAGTAAGGAAGCCTCTTAGGAGGCTTTGCTGTAATTCAGGTAGAGAAACAGGTTGGCTTTGCATGTGAAAACGAGAGATAGAAAGAATCCAGTATAAATTTCTGGAGATCTACTTTGTGGTTGGTTATATTTTACAAAAATGAATATAAGAATATTTTCCACTTTGTATGCTTTTCTAGAACCTTGCCACTGCCCCATCAGTAGGTGGCATCTATGTCCTGTTCCCTTGAAACTGGGTAGGTTTTTGTCACAGTTTTGACTATCAAAATATGGCAGAGGTGACAAATGTGGCTTCTGAGGCTAGGTCATAAGAGGTGATGCCACTTCTGCCTATTTTTGTCTGTGGGAGGCTTGCCCAGGTAACCCAGCCACCATGATATAGGGAAGTCCAGGCCCCACGGAGAAGTCCACATGGAGGGAAAACAAAGCCCCTGACCCTCAACCTCAGCTGAATTCCCAGCCAACAGACAGTATTAGCCCCTTAGCCACTTGAGTGAGTCACATTGGAAGTACGTTCCCAGATTAATGCCTGGATCCTTCTCATTACTAGACTCCCTGAAGTCATTGATATTGTCTACACTGGTGTCTTGACCTATTAAAAAGAACAAAATTGCAGGCTACAAGTGGTCCTGAGCTCAGCCTCCATGTCGCATTATCCACAGGAACTCTTGTCCTTTTCTTCATCTTTGGATAACTAATGTAAACCGGGCACTGTGTGCTTCCACTCTGTTCTCGTTCCTCTGCTGCCCTCTGTAGGCCACAAGCCACATGAACCCATTTAGATCCCACAGTAGCAGGCAAAAAACAATTCGATTTTCTTGCCTTGGGGAAACTACTCTGAACGCTCCACATATCCTTATTCTTTTATTCTTGACAATCTTATGAGGCAGGATTTAACCTTTTAAAGATGAGAAAACATAGATACAAGAATCAACTAATTTGTCCAAAGTCCTGCAATGGCTAGAGCTGGAATTTGAACTAAGGCAGTCTTGTTCTAGAGTCAGTGTGTTGCACTATCCCCCTCTCCTTCATTATGGCAAAGTAGATTTACTAGGCATCCACGTGAGACTTGTTTACATTCATAACTTGTATAAATAAATTTGCTCTGCAATGTCAGTTTTTACCTCCTGTCTGGATGATGACACTAAACTGGTCTCCCCATTGTTAGTTTTTTCCCACCTAACATTTTCTTCACAGTAACAAGAATGATCTTTTAAAAAGTGATAAATTAATAATAAGCTAAAGACTACTTTATCTTTTCATCATTTCTCTATACAGGAAAAATATAAGAACCAGTCTTATGAAAGGTGTAGATTAGTCAGTTCAACAAATAGAGTTTAGGTTTAAATAGCCAAATACCCTGAAAGTGCAATCTAAAATAGACTCTATTGATGAGTGGTTATAACACTTATAATATGTAGTGTTTATCTCTGAGTCCCTTTAGCCTTTATATTGTTCGCCATCACAATTACCCTGCAAGGAAGAAAGAACATCTCTACTTCATGAGAAGACATTCTACCTTACGAAACAGTGCTCTGGCTTAGATAAAGTCATACAATAAACATGGCACAGCGTGGGGACTATTGCTTAGAGTAGAAGTGTGACTACTGAAACCTACATGATTTTCAAAACCTGAATCAGGAGTGTGCAGTGGACCCTTTTAATTAACACCTGAAACAGAAGGTTAACATGTAAAACAGATAAAGCTGCTCAAGATGAACAGAGGGCAATGAATGGAGAGGGTATGTGCTTGGCCATCTGCAAAGACTTGGAAACATAGCTGAGAAACCTCTCGGGCTCAGGTTTAAAAATATTCCTGGATGTTTTTGTAGAGCATGTGTGGTGAAGAGCCATTACTGACAATGGAGATGGGTGGCGGTGGAGGAGCGTTTCGACAAATTGCCAATCACAAACCCATAATCGATAATTGTACTTGTTTCCGACATTCTCCAGTTCCTTTCTTTATCTCTGTGCATTAGTTTTCTATGTCACATCACAGAGAAGGAAAAATAAGAATGTCAAAATTCCCATAAAGTTACCCTGTTACATCATCTGGGTTTTTCAGGGCAGATCTACAGAACTGTGGCACCTTCCAGATGTGACTTCCAGCTTTGCTCATTGGTTTTCTGCTCCAGGCTGAGCATTAAGAGACTCAACTGAGGTTTAAGCCCCCACGCCTGGTGGGTGGGAATGGGGAGAGAAGGTGCATATGAGTTGGCAATTTATCAAGTGTACGCTCTGGAGGTCTCTTTCTGGAATCAGACCTGCTGACTTGTCAGTTCTTATATAAAAAAGAGCCAAAAGAGTCAAAAAAGACAGCAAGAAAGTCAATAAGCTTTCTTAGATTGAAACACCCTTTCCCAAGCTCCTGACTCCCCAGTCCTTGTTGCCAAGAGAAAAAAATCACTTTTCGACTTTAGTATGAATCTAGATCACTGGGGTAGTTGATTTTAGATGAAGATTCCTTAATGACTAAATAGATATTTGTCCACTCGTTTTTGTTGTTTTAGGAAGCCTTCAGGGTGGTTCTAACCCAAGCAGGTCTTTTGCTCACAACGCTAGCGTTAGGTCTACCAGAGAAGTTGTCACTTGCTAAATAATTTTAACATTATTTCCTGTGCTATTCTTTTAATATTGGTCACTTGGGTTCCTATCAAGTTTTTTTTTTCTGTATATGTGTTTGTGTTTATATCTTTTCAAAATAGGCTTCAGACCTGTGGGACAGATAAATTACTATGATCGCATTGTCCCTGAGGATCGAACTATTTCCAGATCCATTTGATCTGGAAGACTTAAGTGATTTATTCTTGCTTCGTTCTGTAATACACTCTGAATGCATTCACTTGCTATGCCGTTTCCCCCTCTTCATTTTCTACTATGAGCTTTAAAAACCTATACTTATAAATTTCATATCTTTTAGACTGATGCCATTTCTGGCTAAGTTCTGTCTCTGCCTTCTAGCATTGCAAGAAAAAAGTGATATCTTTGTGACAATATAATTACTCCCACCTCTGACATCCCTGCTCCACGGTGACATCTGTAAGGAAATAAGTTGGAAGGGGAAAAATACACATGTTCTGGGGTTAAAGGCATAACAACATGCACCGAAAATCTTGGGAAATTTAAGATGTTGAAGAGGCTGAAGACAAGGTCACTACCATATAAATGTAGTGCCATGAGGAATTTTTGAAAGCCTTAGGAAGCCATTGTTTCCAGTGTTACACTACATTTCTAACTCTGCAGCGTATCGATGGAAAATAATGTTCTGAGAGCCAGCCATGAGGATGTTGAGATGGAGTGGTGGGTTACCGCTGAAGACACTCAGCTTCACTCATAATGGAGTATTCCTTCCAGCTGCTATGCTTCGCTTCATTTTTCTAGACCATAGAGTTCCAAGGCACCTAGTTTGATTTTAGAGGTGGTCCTTCAAGGGGTCACCGAGGTTCAAGCAGTAGGATTTAATTGGGTAGCTTTATAGAGAGAAGCCCAGATTTAGTTAACAATGTTAATAAGTAAATCCTTTTAGTAATATCAGCTAACCAGTAGACTATAACATACCATAATCTAAACTTTGAAAATTCCACTCTGTGTTCAATTAAGTTTTCTCCCACCTGGTCAAGTTTGACATAGTTACCAATTCAGTGCACACTTGCTATTCTTATTAGTCACATGAAGGCTTACCTCAAGGCTAAAAGATTGGTTCAGAATGTTCCAACCTATTCAGAGTTCAGTCGCAGATTTCCAGGCTTTTACATTTATAAATCTGTTATTGGTCCTGACCTGCCCAATTGGAAAGTGAGGTAGAGAAAAATTATCTGCATTCAGGTTAAAAGACTTATGACATGGCTATGAGTTCTCCTTCTAGGAAAGTACAAATAACAAAGATTCCAGGTCTAGAGCAATTATACCTCTATTTAGATCCTAGAGTCCTTGAACATTTTAATTTGAAGAATATTTATTTAGCATGTTCCACATACCAGAGAGAAATGAGTGACATTAATTTTAAAGATATAAAACAGTGACTTTATCACATGGATTGAAAAGGATATAGCCTGTGTCCTCTCAAGTATGACTTTGCTCTGAAGGGGTAAATTTATGGAAAGTTAGAATAAACAGCCTTAGAATGGAATAGCCAAATACCTTCCTATTAAAGGCAGCCTTTGGTAGTTCCTTTTGGAGATCTATTTCAGCAGTTGACCCCTGTTCTCTCTGGAATCTGCCTCTTCGCTGAATCTAGCTCAGTGTGCCAATCTTAATGTACCAATTCATAAAATGAGAATAATAACACCCACCTTGAAGAGTCATTGTGAAGATTAGAAATTGTTAAGTGCAATAAATAGAAATATAACCAGGATATTAAAAATTTGTTAAGTGCAATAAATAGAAATATAACCAGGATATTAAATCTCCTTTGTCTTAGGTTGGGTTCTCTAGAAACAGAGCCTGAAATGGATTCAGGACAAGCGACTCACTGAGGGAGTGCTCTTCAGAGATAACCTATAATAGAGAGAGGAAGGCAAAACAGGAAAGGGCACATTGCTCATCAAGGATATAGTCGATGGAAAAGTCTAGTCTTGGCCTGACCAGTGGGATACAGCAGAGTTACAGCCTCATGTTTTGAGGCAGACTGGCCTTCATATTCCATATGAGTCAGCCATTGGCTGCTGGGGGATGTGGGACAGGTGGTGGTTGTGTTGGTGCAGGTTAACCTCCTAAGCATTTCTAGATGATATGACTTCTGTAAGCCGGGGGCCATTCTTATACTTTTAGTCTCTGATCCTCAAGTGAAAACTTCTAACCCTGCAGAATGAGTCCCTGTGGACTCCATTCTGTCCTTAGGACTTCCTACTTTGGGGACTAGTTAGAAGGTACCTGAGAGCTTCCTTTAGAGCAGCAGCCCCAACCTTTTTGGCACCAGGGACTGGTGCTCTTATGAGAATCTAATGCCTGATGATCTGAGCTGGAGCTGAGGCGGTGACGCTAGTGCTGGGGAGTGGCTGCAAATACAGATAAAGCTTAGCTCACTGGCTTGCTGCTCACCTCCTGCTGTGCAGCCCATTTCCTAATAGGCCACGGACCAGTACTGGGTCAGGGACTGCTGCCTTAGAGTATCGTGTGTGTATGAAAAAGAAGCAGTGTGCTTCAAGATTCTAGCACAGTGCTTAGTGGAGGGTAGGGGCTATCAGAATGCCTGCTTTTCTTTTTTAAATCTTCTGTCTTTAAAACTGTCTCCCATTTTAGAGTTGCTGCAAAGTATTCTCCTTCCAAGTCATGCCAGAAGTGAAAAAATCAGAGACTGCAATCAAAACTCCTGGCACATGATACATGGTTCATAGTGTTGGATACATTTCTTCCTTCCCTTTTAATAGCTTTTTCTCAGGATCATTCATGTGTTTTGAACTTTCTTATGATACAGAAAAACTTATTTCAGTCAGCCATACACACTATTATCAACAATAATCACCATGACTTCTAAGATCCAAATAGTTTTGAAGTCATAATCATTTCAAGAGAATGTCTATGTTTCTTTCCTTTTTTTTTTTTTGAATGGTCTTAAGGGTAGGTACTTCTTAACGCATCCTATGATTATGCCCTCATTTCCTGTCTCAGTCTTTTGTTCACTGTCAGGAGGAAAGAAAGTGTTCAATATGCACTTCTTATCCTGATCAAGTACAGTTGTCGGTAAATTAAGATATACATGAATCAACTGAAAATAAGACCTTTAAAAAGAAACCTCAGGAGAAATTTCTTCTAGAATTTTGTGCCAGGAATGGAATTTAGCAATAACTACAAATACTTCAATGTATTAAGAAATTGGAACTAAGCTCTATGTCTATCAAAAAATTTAGTTTAATACATTGTTACATTCAAGGCTATTAAAAAAGAAAGAGATAGATCTATATGTACTGGTTAAAAATACCTGATATGAGTTAAAAATTGCATATGTAAATGCTTTATACACACACACTTATACATTTTATATATAAGTATATGTATAGGTTTTTGTGTTTAGTTATGAGAGTTGAGAGGTAAAGATTAAACAGTAAAACTTTGTTTTCTTTTAGGTGAATCAACAATCATAATATCATTTATTAAACTGTCTGAATTTTTCCCAGCATATTGAAAATGTTAATTTATCACATATAAAGTAACCATAGATAACTAAATCTTTTTCTGGATGCTGATTTATTGCTCCCTGTAGTAGCATCATACTAATCTGATCACAATACTTTTGTAGATAGTTTTAATAGCTCTACAGTAAGTACTCACTTGGTCTTGCTCAATTTTCTTTTTTATAAAAATCACCAAGTAGTCTTCTACATTTATTTTAATATTAATTTACCAATTTTATCTGTTTTTTAATGAAAATATTTTAGTATGATTGAAATTGCATTAAATATTAATTAATTTGAGCAAGATTGATAATGTTATAGAAATGTCTTTCTGATCACTGTCCCTCAGTATAACTTAAGGTTTTCTATACTCCTACTCCCATTCTGTGAGAATAGGCTATTTCTTCTTTTGTTTTCTAACTTATTAATGCTACCATAAAGGAAAGGTATTGATTTGAATTTATTTTACATCAAGCCACTTAATGAACTCTTATTTGCTCGCTCTCTCTCTCTCTCTCTCTCTCTCTCTCTCTCTCTCTCTCTCTCTTTGTGTGTGTGTGTGTGTGTGTGTGTGTGTGTGTGTGTGTGTGTGTGTGTGTTTTATTGATTCACTCTCAGCTTTGTTAGAAAAATTTTATGGTGTCTCTTAACCCTGAATTAGATACAGAAAAGATATAGTAAATGAAAAATCTTCTTACGATCAATTTTAAATTAGCTTCACTCGTATTCTCTATTATTACCATTCCTAAAGGCCCTTTCCAACCTCCGAGGGAAGAAAGGAAAACAATATACAAGCACTTGTGTGACTGAGTCCTCCTGTTCTCTCTCTCTGCGGAGCAACGTGCCCACCTGGCTCCTGAACTGGAAGCTCCCATGGTCAGCGTAGAAGACCCAGCCGCTGATGTATGAGGATCCGCAGCCTTGCAAGGTTCTGTATATGCTATCAGGTGCATAGGAATTGGGGAAGGTAGGTTTGTTTCAATTTTACTACTACGGATTTAAGTAGTCAGATACAGGATTCGGAGGCCAGCCTCACCCACTCCCAATACTCCTCACTCCCAGCTGGAACCAGGATCATAGTGACCTGATATTGATGGTCATTTATTCTACAAACATCTTTACAAGACAGTATTTTCCAAAAAGATTTTGGAAAAAGAGAGATGTAAATTTATTCAGTGTAGCTGGCTCAACAATTTTGTGAACTAATTTGAAAAGAAAGACCTGAATTTTATTTCTTACATGTTTTTTAAGGACAAAAGAAAACTTATTAATGGTTTTTAGCCCAAGGAAGGAAGTAGCATGTGGAGTTTTCTGTGACCCTTCATATCTCTTCTCTTTCCCTAACCCCTGTGCTGAACTTGGATTTTTTTCCATCAGCATGTTGTAGTCACCGTTATCATACTATTCATCCATTCACATAGATTGCAGTGAGCTGTCAGAAATCACCCCATAACACAACAAAAAGTTGTGTAGAGGTGGAGTTATTTTGTAAGTATTTAAAACTGTATTAAAATAAACTCAAATACCTCCATGCTTATTTTTAAGGCAAAGAGAAATAGATGAAAAAATTTTCTGAAAGACTATCTCACATGTTATCCCCCTCTAGGCAAAGTTCCTAGTATTTCAATCACACTGTTTTTTCAATCACATTTCCTAGAATTCTATAGCATATATCTCTCTGCTGGATCCACACGTTTTAATTATTTGTATTTTTTTCTATAAAACATAATTCTGGCTTTGACTCATGATGGCCATATAAGGACACCTATTTTATTAGTAAGCATTTCAAACTGATAGACAACTGACATCTCTACTCTGCTGCCTCAGCAGATGCTGATGGGTGGAAATCACCTTTTTCACTCAGAGATCCTATTGCTCTCAAGCAGACTCTTCAACGGGTAGTGGGATTTCTGATGCTTGTTGGCCCAGTGTACAGGATTATAAATTTACCCCGATTTAGAGAGGACATTTTTCTTAAATGCTATAGATATGTGTTGTCACTTATTCTTTTCAATTATAAAAGTAATAAATCATCATAAAAGACATTTTAAAAAAGCTTGAAGATAAAAGTAGTGACAGCCCATTATCCAAACACAAAGATTCTCCACTGTACCATCTCTATATCTCCATTGAGTATTATTAATTAGAAAATACTATATCAGCAAAACCGTGCTATTTTAGTGTTGTTTTATTGCTTCTAATACTAACAATGCATATAAATTTTGTATGTTTACCCGTTAGCTATAGTCAATAAATACAATTATTTTTAATTTCCCTTTTGTGTTTACAAGTTAATTTTGTATTTATTTGTATCCCCCCAGCTCTTTCACTTTCTGTGGAGTGTTTGGTCAAGTAATACAAACTTATAATACAGTAAAGATATTAATGTTTTTAGTATATTCTGCAGGCATTTCCACAATTTGTTACTAATCTCATGATATTCAGAGTTTATGTACTAAAGTTTTATATTTTCATATAGTGTAATCTTTAATTTTCTTCCTTACATCTTTTCTCATTTCTAAGCTTAGTAAATCCTTTTGCTTCTAGACATTTGATAAATATTCATTTTACTTTCCCTTCCCCCACACTAATTTGTTTGATTTTCATATTTACTTCCTTAGTTTACCTAAAATTTATTTTGGTGTGTGAAATGAAATGAGGTTCTAAATAGATTTTTTTTTCTAATTTTCTAACTGATCACTCAGATAGCACTTACTGACAAAATTTTCACTTTCTCATTGATCAATAGTGTCTCCTTTATCTAATATTGTAGTGCTATAATAATAAGTTCTAGTTCTAGGCTACACATTCTATTTATTTTAGCCTAGAAATAAATTGTTTTTATTTCAGAGGCTATAGAATATATTATAATAGGTTACATCTGATAAGATTACTCCAATCTTAGTTTTTGCATGTTTTCTTTATTTTCTCATCTCTGTTATGTTTCTGATTTGTTTTAGAATGATTTAGTCGAGTGTGTGTTGTGTTTATCATCAAAATTTTGACAGAAATTATTTTGAATATATAATTTTATTTCAGAAGTATTGTTATCTTGATAATAGTCAAAGAAGAAAACCTTTTTAAATCTTTCAGGCTCAAAAAGTAGCTGTAATATATTCTAATACTACTCAGAGTACACTGAAAGGTTTAGAAATGGAAATGCATGCAGGTTGATTAAAATAGTACATAATTATTAATATAGCCATGTGGACACTTTGGTTAAGTTCCATAGCAAGATCCTATTTTGTCATCATTATTACCACCATCATAATTTCATAATAAGCATAAAATGATTATATCATTTCCAACTACAACCACAAGGTCAATAACTAAAATTAATTACTGGTTAGGTGCTAGATATTAAGGGTGTCAGAAGGCAGAAGACTTCTGCAGTATGATCTATAAGTTCTAACATGCTTTTTTTATACCTCCAATTCCTTCTGCCTGAAATGTCACTCCGCTTCTCTCTTTCATAAATTATTTTCAATTCATGAAGATCTGGGGCATGTATAATGGTCTCTATTAATCTTTAAAAATCCTTGGCAATTAATCACTTCCTTCTCTTTAACTCCAAGTACTTTGTTTATACTTCTCTGATTATCTTGTGTCTTCGAATTGTAGCTACTAGCATAAGCTTCTGTCATTAAAGTGAAGTCCTTGAGTGCAGGAACCTAGGTTTTTCATCATTATAAAGTGTCTGAGTGCTAAGCATTGAGGATAAACTTTAATACACATTAACTGAATGAATATATAAATGAATAAAATAAAACATTTCTATTTCACAGACATTTCTATAAGGAAAATACTGGAAAAATTTTTTCTCAGAAAATTCTATATGTCTCAAACATTCTGAAGCCATTTAGTAGAAATTGGTGAAGCTCAAGACTATCAAAAACTGGTTGTGGGGTGTGTGCGTGTGTGTGTTTTGTAGGCAGTAATTTCCTCCTATGATTTCACTATGACACGTGTGGGTTGGTTGTCTCATCACTTTTGTTTTCCCAATAATTCTCAGCTGTAGAAAACATCACTCTAAAGCACACAGAAATGTCACCACCAAGCTGGACTTTCCCGGGTGAAAGGCCTATGTGCTAAATAGAAACTGCAGAGTGTACCTGTGAAAAACATTTACATGTCAGCAGAATTGACTTTACATGTGGATGAGCTTGATGATTCTCTACATGGTATTTACTTCCGCCAAAAAAAAAAAATCTTCCCTGTCCACCTGCAAAAGTGCCTAATACTTGTATTGTTCTTTTAGGAGTGTTAAAACAAATTAAGTCTATAAATTAGGCATGTGTTTGATTGTGTACATTTTTCTAAACCATTCAATAAAAATGGCCACCCCACCCCTGAGTATATTTCAAATCCTTTGTAAAAGAAAACTCTGTTGCATAGCCTATATCAACAACCTTACCCATGAACACAACCTGATTGCAACCCTCCTGGATATGAGTTTGTTACCCTCTTGTGCTTCTTATCTTGGATTTGATCCTTGATTCCATTTACCTGGTTATAGCCTTGGCTTTTTCTTTTCAGTCTTTCTGGTTCTTCACTTCCTGGCAGCTTTAAGTTATCTCCAGCCATCATAGATGAATATCATTTCTACTATCTTTAGGCCCTGGGAACTTACTGCCCTGTGTGCCCAGTAGCATATGGAGCTTCTTCTGGCTTACTCTGGCACATGTAGGCATTAAATTCTACAAGGGGTCTCTGATACCATCAATCAGGAGAACGATGACTACAGGTGGCTGTTTCTTTGGAAAAATGTGAAATAATGTGTATGTCTGGCATCACAGTCAGGTCAGGACCAAGCACATCACATGAAGGAATACCATATTATTCTGGGGTCTTACCATTTGGCATGACATTTTGTTTCTGACAATAAAACTGAGGGTTGTGAAATAAAAGGGTTTGGTAAACTCCTTGATACTTCAATGATCACCTGACAACCAAGCAGGGATCCCACATTCCTCTGAGAGCCTTCCTCACCAAAATGCATTTTATCAAAAGATTCTTATTTGTAAGAAGTGTATACAGAGCAGCTTGTCAGAAATTGTGCATAGGAATGACTAAGAAAATGACTAAGTTATTGCAATAATTGATTAATTGGCTTTTTATGATTTACAAAATATTTTGATTTATATTATTTGGCCTCCCTGATTCCAGCCTTGCTTTATTAAAACATGTTCTGAACAACATATATTTTTAAAATGCAGTCAAATGATGATCTATCACTCCTGTGCTCAAAACCCTGTCAATGGTTTCTCAGGTATCTCACTCAGATTAAAAGTCCAAGTCCTTACAATGAGTGTGACAATTCTCTCTTCGGTATTTGCTCTTCCACCAAATCTTCCCTGCCTGCCTATAAAGAGGCCTAACATTCTCATCATTATTATTATTCATTTAGTTTAGGGTCCTTGGAACTAATTAAGTCGGATGATCTGAAACATATGCTCCGGCTGTCACGATCTAATTTTCTTTACTTCTCAGATCTCATTTCACTTTCCCCGCTCATTCAGTCTAGCCACAGTGGCCTCTGTGCTCTTCCTCCAACCTGTACTCATGAGATAAATCCCACTTGGTCCTGAGCTATTACCCTTTTTATATATTGTCACATTCAGCTTGCTAAAGTTTTCTTAAAAATTTGCACAAGGGTTGTCAGTCTTTAGTTTTCATTACTGTATTTGCCTGGTTTAGGCATCAGAGAAATGCTAGTCTCATAGAATAAGTTGGGAAGTACTCCCTCTTCTTCAATTATCTAGAAGAGTTTGTTTATAATAGGTATAATATTTTGCTTAAGTGTTTGGTGGAATTCACCAGTGAAATCATCTGGTCCCAGGATTTTTTTATGGAAAAGATTTTCATTCAACTTTTTAATAGAGCATTTAAAAAGTAGATTTAATTTCTTAATAGATACAGGGCTATTTAATATGTATCTATTCCTTCTTGAATGAGCTATAGAATCTCATACTATTAAAGAAATTTAGTCTTTTCATCAACATTGTTGAGTTTATTGGCATAAAGTTCATATTTCCTTATTTTTCTTTTACTATTAGTAGAATTTGTAGCATCACTTCTCTCATTCCTGATATTGGTAGTTTGTGTCTTCTTTTTCTGATCTCTCTTTTGAGAAGTTTACCAATTTTATAAATTTTTTCTCAGTAACAAGTTTTTTATTTAATTGATTTTCTCTATTATTTTTGTTTTCTGTTTTTAATGAAAAAAATCCACTCTGATCTTTATCATACACTTTCTTCATACTTTGGGGTTTATTCACTGAGGGCATTAATATAAAACCTTTGTTCTTTTCTAATACAGGTGTTTTAGTTCTATAAATTTAAGTGCATCTTACAAGTTTTGCTATTTTGTGTTTTCAATTTCATTCAGTTTAAAATATTTTCTAATTTCCCTTTTGATTTCTTCTTTGATTCCTGGGTAGTTTAAAAGTGTTACTTAGTTTCCAAATATTTGAAGATTATCCAGAAATGTTTTCTGTTATATATTTTTATTTATTTAATTTATTTTAGTTTAAATTTAATTCAGCTGTAATCTGAAAGCATACTTTGTATGATTTGAATCCTTTAGATTTACTGAGACTTATTTTATGGCCCAAAATATGGGCCAATTGAATACTATGGACATGCTTTTGCCTCAGGGCCTTTGCAGTTATTTGTTGTACCTTTTGAACTGGAATGTTCTTCCCCCAGATAGCCATTTGGGTTGTTCTTTCAACCTCTTCTTTGAGTCTCTGTTCAAATGTCATTATTTCTATGAGGCCTTCTTTGACCTCCAAATAGAAAATGTACAAATGCATTGCACCAGATATTCTTCGTCCTCTTTTCATGATTTAGTTCTTTCTGTTGCACTTAGTATGTGTGTGTGTGTGCGCGCGCGCGCGCACGTTTAACTAAACTGTTTTCCTTTAATAGAGCATAAATTCCATGAAGCCTGGAATTTTTGTCTATTTTACTCACTAATATATTCCCTGTACCTAGAATGGTGCAAAACACATAGCAAGTACTTTATAAATGTTAAATGAATTTGATTTTTTAAAGTACCCAATAAACCTGAGAGATAGGTAGAGCTGATTTTATCACCACCATTTTATCAACATTTTAAGCAACTAGTAAAATGTAAAATCAAGACTTTATTCTCTCTGCTTTATATAATAATTCATGACACTTAATGCCAGCTGCTTTGTAGCCATTTTGTGCCCAGTTCTGTACTAGAGTGCCAGGATTCCAAGATGAGTTAGCACAACTCTGGCCTTTAAAAGGTTATTAAGAACTGGAGCTCAAGCTGCATGGTGAGAGTTGCTAGAGGTGAAACTGAAAGGTAGTAGGGCCTTGTACACCATGCCAAATGCTTAAATTTTACCCACAGAGCAATAAGAAGTCACTGGAGGGCTTAAGAAAGGAAGTGACATGGTTGAATTTTTGAATTAGAGTGATTTATATTGCGTGCATTATTTTGATTCTACTATTTGTTGAATGCCTATTTTGTGCCAAGGATCTTTCTCAGTGCTGGAGGTACAGCATAGAACAATAAAACCTCCATGAAGCTTATAGTCTAGTGGAAAAGACTAAAAATAAACAAATAATCGAATAAAAATACACTGTAGCTTCAGGCAGTCATAAATGCTTTGAAGGAAAATAAAGGAGAGTAATGGAGTCAAGTCATGGGGGTGAGATGTGTTTTAAATAGTGAGGTCAGGGAAGGCTCTGTTAAGGAGGTTATATTTGGGAAGAGGTGTAAATGAAATTAAAAGGGGAAAGACAAGTCTACAGAGTTCCAGGCAAAAGGACAAGCACCAACACATGCAATGGTTATGACACAGAAATGAACTTTGCATGCTTTGAGAAAATCAAGGAGCCCAAGTGACTGGAGTTTAGTGAATGCTGGGTAAGAGTGGTATGCAATGAGGACAGAGTGGTAAGCAGGGATAGATGATGGTGGGTTATGAACTGTTGTGTTTTATTCTAAGTGTAGTGAGAAGCCATTAACGGTTCAAATTAGGGAAGCAATGGTATCTGATTTACTTTTAAAGATTTCCATATATCCTAGTGGATATATGGAAAATTGACTATGGCAAGGCAAGAAGGGAAGCAGAAAAACAAGTTAGGAGGCTATTGCAGTAGAGTAGAAATAAGAGGGTATTAGAAACTGGGGTTGGTAGTAGAGGTGGCAGGACGTGGAATTGATAGAGTTGACATAATTTGCTAATGGACTGGGTGTGAGGTATGAAGGAAAGAGGAATTCTAGGTGATTCCTAAGGTTTTGGTCTAAGCAGTTGGTCAATGGTGATGCCATTTCCTGAAATGAGGAAGATGATGAAAGCTGTTGTGGGCTAAGTTGTCTCTCTTCCTCATCCCAATTCCTCTATTGAAATCCCTAATGTGACCATTTTTGAAGATAGGGCCTTTAAGAAGGTGATTAAGCTTAAATCAAGGTTATTTGAGACTATAATCCAATATGGTTGATGTCTTTATAAGAAGAGACAGCATGGATGTGTGTGTGCAGAGAAAAGGCAGATGAGGACACAGTCAGAAGTAGAACATTTGCAAGCCAGAGAGACAGACCTCAGGAGAAACCAACAATGCTGACATCTTGATACTAGACTTCTAGTCTCCACAACTATGAGAAAATAAATTTCTATAGTTTAAGCCTCAGCCTGTAGTATTTTATTGTGGCAGCACTACTACTCTAGCAAACTGAGAAAACTAATACAGAAGTGAAGAGGATAGTGAAAAAAATGAGTTCTCTATTAGTCACGTTGAGTTTGAAATGTCTATTATTAGACTTCCAAACAGAGAAGCTGAGTAGGCAGATGGATATGTAAGTCTGAAGCTCAGGGAAGAGATTGAAGCTAGAGTTATAATGGAAAGTCATTAGCATAAAAATGGTATTTGTTATAGGGGAACACCTATCTCCCAGTCTCTATGTTCCTATGAGAAACTCCTTTTACACTCCTGACTTCTCACTATTCCCTTAATTATTCTTTCCCAAAGTGGGAGGATTGACGTGACTAATTGGTTAGTTTGGGAGAAAGAAGCCATTATTCATGGTTCATTAATTTTCTTATATCTTTTTGGAATGTCTGCTTTCAGAGAATATGTATTTTATCATCTTCTATGCTGTGAGTTTTTCAGGAGTCACTTTGCATTGGGAGAGGCCTGTGGTTGTCCCATGTTTCTATGATTAAATTGGTTAGTAGCAAAATATGAACAAGTCTAGTTACCCTGTGACTCAATCTTATTCTCCAATATAAATATTTTTAAAATTGTAATAATGGTAAAGTTCTGATCTCTTCTTTTGAGTCTCAATTTATACTGCAGTTGATTCTAAAGTTTCACTAGATGAAGTCACCTACCCAATGTACACTGACTGATAGAGAAAAAATCATAGGGTCAAATATAGAAAGTTAGAGTTTTTTAACATTAACAGAGGTGAATGAAGAGTCATCAAAGGAGATTGAGAAATTAATCTTAAAGGAAAACTAGGAGAGCATGATGGCTGTAAACCTAGTGAAGAAAATATTTTAGGAAAAAAGACATGATCATTTGTTTCAAAAGATGCTGGCTGGTTGACTTAAATGAGAGTATATGAAATTGGTGGTATGACCACCTCTCTTTTTTGTCCATTTTGTGAAATGAAGAGAAAAACTACAATTACAACTAGATTCAATAAAGACAGAACATCAGCATAGCCTCCTTTACACACTTCATCACTTAGTTAAACATTTCCCTCAAGAAAGGTGACCAATTGTCCTGGTTTGCCTGGGAATGAGTGGTTTCTTGGGATATAAAATTTTTAGTGTGAAAATAGGGAAAATCTGGGGCAGACTAGAAAGAATTGGTTACTCTATCCTCAAGCAACACTTACTCCTACAAGCACACTCTTTCATACACAGACACTAACCATCACACATAATCATGATCACACCACTGTGACTAATTATCTTGCACCTCTCAAGGTAAGCTACTCTGCTGACACTATATATCCTTCTTAATAGTGATGTGGATATGGATTGGAGGAAGAGGAAAAGACAGTAAAAATGAAGAGTGACTAACCCATTTAATCACAGGTAAGAAGACCAATGACAAGCCTATTTGCAATTATTTTAGAAAAAAATAATATCCTAATGTAAGACAATGATAGTGAGATGGAAAGGATAAGCCAAGGCAAGGTTATATATTAGAGAAAAAGAACTCAAAACACAGTGAGAAGACCATGTAGAAACAAAGAGCCTCAAACACTAGGGCAAGGTGCAGACAGAACCTGAGGTACTCACAGCTCAGGCTCGTATTACAGTGGGGCATGCTGTGCTGGCTTAAATGACCCAAAGGAAGGCAGGTACTTACTGCAGTTGTTGACAGGGGAACTTGGTATCAAAGAACGATGCCAGATCTGCTGATGCAATGTTCTCTGCTCTGAATTCCTCTGGGGCCAACAAGGCTGTTCCTTCTCCCTCTTTTCACATACCAATCACCACTATTAGCTAACCAGAAAATAAGAGGAATTCACAGTTTCAGTAAGGAGTGGGTAAGTCTTCTGTTTAGGATGCTTCTACTTACTACCACTGTATCTACTTTACTCACATTCATCTTTAGATCCCAGTAAGTCACAACACATAAAGATAGAGGCAACGAAGTAGACACAGAGGTCTGAGAAGCTATGTTTCTTTTGGTGTCCATGTCAAAGATGATCCTGTGCTATGATGGGCCACAAAATCTTGCAAAGACCATGGGAAGATTGTTTTTCAGATTTTTGAAAAGGCAAACCTTACTTGACCCTAAATCTTTTCTGCAGTTTCCAGCTAAGGCCTCTGATTTTCAAGTCTGTTTTCCTTTTGGAATTTGAATTCAAAGAAAAATATATGTTTAAAGCATATATGGAAGTACAGCTCTGGTGTCAGACTGCCTGAGATCACATACTACCTGGCAATGTGTCCGCAGCAAAGATGATTAACCTTCTTGTGACTAAGTTTCCTTATGTGTAAACTGAGGGGCGTAATAGTATCTACCTCATGTACTTGTGATATTAAATGAGTTAATACATGTCCAGCTGTTGAAACAATGCTGACCATTCAAAAAGTCTTAGCTATTATTGTTGCTACTGTTTTGTTGTTTTTTTTTATCTTTACATGCCACATAAGGCATGAAGAAAAAATTACAGAACTATACCCAAATATTCCCATTTAAAAAATATCTACAGTTAAATTGGAGAAATAAACTATGTATGCACTAAAATTTTAAGGAATAGTTAAAAGGCCATGTATGAGAAAAACATTTAGACTAATTGCCCATTTGCATACTTAAGGATGATCGATATGGAGAAAGAGATTTAATAAGGGGACATGACACTTAGAAGGGCCATGGGAGGGTCCTCAAAGAAATGTTTGGTTTTGGATTACGTGGCAAAATCTATAACCACTCTGGACAGCCACATTAAATTACCCAAGCTCACATTCCCCCAAGGTCAAATGTGTATGATGGGGAAATGGTATGCTATTTTTTATTATTTAAACTTGATTCTTTTGAAACATCCTTTCACTCCTTTTTTTGAGGGTGTGTGGGTCAAAAGTTCAGTGACTTGTCACTTTGAAATAATACCAGTTTATTCATATTGGGCTGAAGTTTTTGTTGTGACTTCAATAGATGAGTTTTCCACAATACCATTAAATTCTCTTTAAGGGAATATGAGAGTTGATTCAAAGAAAACTGTGTTGGCTTTTCTTGGTGAAAAGCAAGGTGCTTCTTAAGCTTTGAACACTGTGTTTACTTCTCTGCTTACTTCACCCACTGTGTTCAGATTCCATTCTCTGGTGGAAATATGTACGTAATTCAACAATTACATTTCTTTGCATGTCTGAAATTTTATGTGGCAGTTTTGCTTACAACTACAATTTCTTAGTTTAAACTTCCTTAGAGGTTGTAATGATTTATTTCCACTTTTAGTCTAGTGACAAATAACTTTTGGCCTTTTTTTCTCAAGATTTTAATATATAGGTATGTTTTGGTGTATATTTTAATATATTAGTGTGAAAGAAAACCGAGTGGTTCTTTATACTCTCTACCTCAGAAGCAGTCTCCCTGATACCTTTACTTCCCACTTTAATTCACACATAGCACTTACTAAAGCACAGGCCTGATGATGTCTTTTCCTTTCAAAAACTCTTGCTGGCTCCCATAATCAAACACAAATGGCATAGTGTCACATTCAAGGTCCATCAGAGCCTCTTCTCAGTTCAACTTCCCAGGCCTCCTCTAACCCTGTGTGAAGTGAGATCTCATGCCTGGACACCTTTCATTGGCTTTCTCTCTTCTCTTCCTAGAAATGTTCTCATCATCCTTCAAGGACTTTTCTAACTGGTCCCTCCAAATCTAAATAATTGGGCTTTCCTAGCTTTAGACTCATGCATTCAGCTGATTGCCACCTGCTGGTGAGCTCTGTTGGTGACAAAGGCCAGAGTTCATTTAGAAGTTTTGAGATAGTTGGCTTCATAGGTTAAGATTGTCTTCTGGATAGACTAGAGTTTCTGAAAGTAAATTTTAAAGCCTACACTTTGTTCAGTACACCCATACATATGTTCTTCTTGGGCACTCTGCATATTTCAGAATTTTGTTGAAATTTACTTAGAAATCTGGTTATATATATTGAGTCTACAAGTTGAAAATGAAAGACACTTGACCTAATCTGGGTGCCTCTTTTGTGTCTAAGATTCTATTTACATGTTTCCTTTAGACCTCACTGAGGTTAGCCTCATTACACTTACTTTGCAGACAAGGGAACTCAGATTCCAAAGTCAGATAATGTGCTCTTGAGTCATCTAGAGGCAGGGAAATGCAGTGGATACTAACATGGGTGTCTGGAGCCTAGACTCCATGGGTTTAAGTTCATGCTGCCTGGGTTTGAATTCTGGCTCTGCTGTTTACTAGCTCGTACTGGATACTAAATCTTTCTGTGCCTCAGTTTCCTTCATTCTGAAATATAATAGTAATGGCTTCCTTGTGGATTTTATTTTTCTTGAGAATAAAATTAGTTAATAAATGTAAAGGACAGAGTCTGGCTTGTAGCAAACACACATAAGTGTTAGCCATTATCATCATCTTCATTATTAACTTTAATGAGCACAGAAGTAAAAAGTGAATGAGTCAGGATTTGAACACAGATCTGTTTGTCTCCAAAAACTGTCTGCTTATACATGTCCAAGTGCTTCCTGCTATGCCCATTTGCCTTGAGATTAAAGAATAGAGTAAAAAGTCCTTTTTAACTTTTCCTTCAGGAATCTAAACACTTTATTAAATGA
The DNA here is from genome assembly GCA_028627145.1 of Eidolon dupreanum. Classification (NCBI taxonomy): domain Eukaryota; kingdom Metazoa; phylum Chordata; class Mammalia; order Chiroptera; family Pteropodidae; genus Eidolon; species Eidolon dupreanum. Next base: position 54,803,988 of record CM053503.1, on the reverse strand, counting down.
TTTTAGTTTAAAATGAATGAGCAGTATCTTCTGCATTAGCATGAAAGAAGTCAAATTCTGCTCCCATACAAGGACATGGTAAAAATCATGGGTTCTATTACAAAGGTTGTTCTGGGACGGCTTGCTATGCCTGTAATATTATTAGTATTTGTCTACTGGTGTTTGGACTGTCTATACGAGGCCACATGGTTAAAAAGAACTCAAATCAGCCTGGGCATGCTTGTTCCAATACATATAGCAGCTCTCACCACCTCCCTATCTTCATTAAGGGGGTGAGGAAGATTTTCTAAAGTAGTAGAAGTGTCTCTTCCTCCCCAACCCCCTTTATTTCTTCTTCTCTTCCTCAGAAACATATGGGCCCCACATTGGCCAGGAAGAAAACAGAAGTGAGAAGTAGATAAGAAAGGTGTTATATTTGGAATGACTGGTTTAGGTTTAAGGCAGAGCTTAAATAGCCATTTAGGGTAAATTTTTTATATCACTGGGGTGTAACTTGCTGTATCTGCATCCATATGATAGCACATAATTAGACAGAGGCTTAGTTTGTAAGATGAGTTCTCTGAGGGTATCATACTCTTAATTTTGTTAAATTTAATTAAATCCAACAAATTCATTCTGGGCTTCAGGCTATGACATCAGACGATGTTCTGTGGATATAAATTTGTATAATATAAGGCCAGCTAGAGTGGAATAAGTCAGACAGAGAAAGACAAATGCCATATGACTTCACTTATATATGGATTTTAAAGAACAAAACAAACAAACAAACAAACAAAACAGAAATAAACTCATAGATATAGAAACATTTTGATAGTTACCAGGTGAGAGGGTGTTGCAGAGGTATGGAAGGAAGGGATTAAGAGGTACAAATTGGCAGTTGCAGTGTAGCGATGGGGATATGGGATATAGCATAGGGAATATAGTTAATAGTGTTACGGTAACTATGTGTGGTGTCAGATGGGTGCTAGGTTTATCAGGGTGATCACTTCATTAGCTATGTAGATGTATGGTCACTGTGTTATATACCTGAAACTAATATAACATAGTATGTCAACGGGAATGAGGTAAAGGGTTAAAGAAGTACAAATTAGTAGTTGATAGATGGTCATGGGGATGGGGAACATGGCATAGGGAATGCAGTTAGTGTTAATTTAATGGCTAGATGGTGAACTAGAAGAGAGAAAGAGCAATTAGGGGGATTGTTTTATAAACTGTGTAAATGTCCAATCAATGTACTGTATACTTGAAACTAATAAAATAAAATAAAATTGAATTAAAAGATAAGATCAGCTAATTCGAGGAGCTCCGAGCCCAGTCTCACAAATCTAGAACATAGCAAATCCAGGCCCAGGCTTGACTTCAGAGTCCATACTCCTAACCAATAAGCCAATGGCTCTTGAGTGTGCAGAGGAATTATAGAAATGGGTGGCTTATTAACACTGCTGCTATCAAGAGATTGAAATTAGACAGATCTGAGTGAGAGTACGAGAATCTTCAGTTTTAACAA
>CM053503.1:54640980-54801981 GCA_028627145.1 Eidolon dupreanum | reverse complement strand
TCCTGTTACTTCAAAAATACTAGATCTTTAGTTAATGTGACTTAAGACATTTGGCATGAAGAGTAAAAACAATTAAAAGGAAAGAAAAAGCATAACAACCTGGAAACCGCGATCTAGTGATTGGGGCTAAGAGGGCAGAAAAGAAATGTCAGAGTGGGATGTGCTACATTTCCACATTGCACTACTGAGAGCAGGAGGCTGGCTTTTCTTCTTCTAATGAACTGAACACCCCCACATAAAGAAACATCAAACCTTTCCAAACTCAAAACAGATAGATAATTTGTTCTAACATCCCAGAATAGCTGAAGGAAGCCAAACAGGAAACAGAAAAGTGAGAGCTTAGGCTTGCTTTGGAATCTAGTGTATAATCCTTGTCTTTCTTTATTAGAAATACCTCCTACTCTGTAGACTGAGCAGGGGTGAGGCCAACAAGTCAAGGAAGGGCAGGGGTGACTCTTAGCTCTCATAACTTGAGGCTACCTCTTGATCTTCTTGCTTCAGCTACATGGTAGCAGTGCTGGAAGGAACCATAAGCAGTGAGTATTGGCTTGGTGTGGTCTGATTGTCCTCTTGACATCAGCACTCCTGAGTTCAGTCTGCTTTTCTCTCCACTTGGGTTTGCTAGTCATTAAATGGGAAGTAAACAATATATGCTATTATTGAGCAAAAGGGAGGCTCCAATGTTAATGCCAGTAAGCTGCAGACAAATGCAAGGGATGACATTTGGAATCTGAATTAGCTGGAACGTCATCTCAAGATCTATTCCATGATCTCTCCTTAAATCCACACCATTTGAAACATGGTGTCTGTAGAAACCTAGCTCTCTGCATTTGCAGGTTATTTGGGAGGGGTTCTTGTGTTTACATGGCAGTGAGAAAGAGCAATGTTAGTTTCTGAGGGAGACCACAAGAGAAAGACTGCATTTATAGTGGTTGTTAAAAACTGTTTAAATTCTTAGTAATCAATGGTAAAATAATTGAACCACAACCCGCATTTTGATTAAACTAGGTCAAATTGAAATTTGTGTTGCTTGACTTTTGGTAAAGTGGGCTGGTGTGGTAAAGAACCAACACAGAAGTACTGCTAAAATGAGCACACAATAAAACTATGGTGTTAATTCTAAATATACCTTTAGTCACAAGTTGTCTGTTATTGTATTTTAGGAAGCAAGTAATCAACTGAGGCAATATTAGATGGAAACTGTAAAACAAGGACTGTGCCAAAATTGATTGAACCATTTAACTTCCCTTTGCCTCAATTTTCCCATCTAAAAATGTGGGCATGATGCTCTGACTTACCTCCTGATGATGTTGTTAGGATTAAATGAGATAGTATATCTAATACTTGACAGAAAAGTGGGCACATAGAAAGGACCTAAAAAAAAAAGTTATTATTTGAGCCTAAGAAATTGTCATCATCCCATTTTTCAGAAAAAGAAAAAAAGATGAAATGCTTAAGTAAATTTTCCAAGTGGACTAGGATGAAAAATGAAATGACACCATGAAGCCTGGCACATTAAAGTTACCCCAAATGACCTCCCCCTTTATTTCTCTAATAGGTGGTCTACCCAAAGCAAGAACTCAGAAGAAGAGAACCTTCTGAGGTGAGGAATTGACTACCATAATGTGAATGAAGAACATTGGGAGTGGGAAGGAGGCAGGTTATAATGGGTTTATCAGGTCAGCAAGGGTTGTCAGATAAGAACAAGCCCTAAGAAGTAAACTTAGGGCTCAGCTCAAAGAAATCAGATAGAAGGAGACATATTCTGAGATGCTTATAAATCAGGTAGGAGACATGTTCTGAGATGCTTATTGGGGAGGACAACACAAAAAATATATGAATATGCCAAGGGAATGGGTGATGTGGGGTTTGAAATCAGGAAAGTTGGAAGATGATGGAGAAACCAAGAGGCTGAGGCATGCGAGGTCATATCTTGCTCTTAGTTATTTTGACTAGGGATATATTCCTCAAATTAGAATCTGAAGATGAGAAGACCAGGGGTATATTTTTGTAGCTTAGGGAAAATTATTGTAAAAGGAGTCTATGTATATAAACCATTTTGAAAATAAATCTGTAGAAGAGGTCTGTAGATAACTCAACTTTTAGAAGTGCCAAACAAGGGGCATTCTCTGCTTCTGATAGATAACTGCATTGATTAGACAGCATCCTCACATTAATTCAGACTTCGAACAACTCTGTAAATTAATCCTTTTGGTTATATAGAATCCTCTGTGATGGCCATCATTACTTGCTTCAAATGGTTAGCACTGCACAGCTCAGATCCAATTCTGAACCCGAGTGTCCCTGAGTATAGTGGAACACATTTATATATGGCAAAAGTTAAATCTGAAAATATCTCAAACTCCCTGAAATGAAATATGTGATAATCAGATTATTGTAAATCTCAGTTTGAGAGCTACAATACCAATGTTTTTAATTCCTTACTATTTAAGGAATATTACTGTTTTATTTTACTAAAATAAAATATGACTGTTTTTATTTTGAAATTAAAGTGATTTTTCTCCCTGTGAGCTTCAAACATTCTAATATTTGAATTTAAATATTAAAATTTCAAGTGCATCTGAGTGCATCTGAGACACCTAATTCTTGGCTCAGACCACACCACATACTGCATCCACACTACATCTCAACACATTGGATAAATTGATGATAAAGTCCTAAGGTATGTGAGAGCCACTAGAAGGAAAAGACTGGATCTCTGAATGACCACCTGGAACACTTAACCAGAAACTTATGGAAGCAAGAAATTGACTTCTATTTTGTTAATATTCTACCTTCTAAAACCTTCTCAATTCAGAAATTCAGTCGGAATAATATATTTATTCTGACACTAACACATCTGCTTTCTTATCACAAATAACAGGACATCTTGCTTCCCTTTCTTTCTAAACCAAAAATACAGTTAGAATAAAACATTTATGACTATTGATCAAGTGTCAGTTATTATTCTAATGATTTTAAATATATTATATCATTTCAATCACACAAGAATCTTAAAATGTGGTATTTTTAAATCTTCCTTTAAAAGATGAGGAGCTGAGGACATTAAAGCATGTGAGGGGAAATATTTTGCCTTAGACCAGACAGCTATCAAGTGGCCAAGTTTGAAGGAGAAGACATGAACCTAGATTATTTTGACTTAAAAGTTATATTTTCATCTGTGAATTTGCAACCATGTACAAGTTGTATATCAAAATCACATGGTGTGCTTATGGCAGAGATTGCTTCTTGTTCACTAAAATTCATTTTTTCTTTTTACTGCAGCTATACTGTGTTTCCCTCCTTCCCTTGCAGTTAGGGGTGGTCAAGTGACTGAGTTCTCCTTAATAGAATGAGATCAAAGAGCAAATTTATTCTACTTTTAGTCTCATCTATTACAACTTCTTTTCATGCTATTTCTCCTTCTATCAGGTGAAAGCAAATAACAATGAAAGTGTAGGGTACGAGGAGGTCACAAAATGCAAAGGATCTTGGTTACTGAATGACTGCATGAAGAGTAGTCTGCCTACCACCTTCACTCTGAACCATTTTGTGAGGAAGAAGTTAATTTCTATTGTGTTAATCTACTGACATTTTGAAATCTGCTTGTTACTACAGCCTGCCCTACCTTAACTAATACAAAGAAAAATACATTTTTCTGATCTGTACTCCAGACCTCCTAGGTCACAGTGTCTGGGATGAAGCCTAAGTATCAATACTTTTTAAAAGTTCTTTCATGTTATTTTAACGTATCTAGTCTTCGACACTAATATGCTTCATTCCACAAACGACTTCTTTCCTTTATCCAGCTAAATCCTTCTAGTTGGATATCTTAGGAAAAGGGTTTTCCATTTTCAATTTTGCCTGAATTTCTTTAAAAGTTATATATCAACAATTTTTATTGATTCAGAAAAAGCTTCACTTATTTTTGAAATTTTCTTTAAAATTCAATCCATTTGACCCAGAGAATTCAAGTTGTTTCATGATTAGGATTCCAATTCATCTGTAACCTGCCTGCCTTCCTTCCTTCTTTCCTTCCTTCTTTCCCTCCTTCCTTTCCTCCTTCCCTCTCTCTTTATCTCCCTCCATCCCTTCCTATCTATTGTCTATCTTCTATTCATCTGCCTATCCACCCATCTTTCTACTATCACAGCTAAATAGCTTTTCCCAAAGGATTTTCCCTCAATTTTATTTTATAAGTATAGAATTTTTGCATCGTGTAATTCCTTGGAAATAATAAGCAGCAATTATAACACAAGAGTTCAACAGCTAGCTCTTCATGCATTTTTTGTAGAATTTTGAAACTGTGACTGATCTCCAAATCTTAGGGCAGGGGAACCATTACAAGATTTTCAGATATCGCAAGGCTTCCTCTAGCTATTTTTGTAATTTAAAATTGTGATCATATTTTCTTACATTTTTTGATCCATTTTAATGCCTTTTTTTTTCTGACTGAAATTGACTATTGAAACAACACAGTGATAACTTTGATCTCTTTATTAAATGCTTTGATTGTTTATAATATGATGACACTGTTATTTGTTAAGGGGGTATATGAAGAGAGTGATATATTTAGTTCATTAATAGTTAGTAGAAAAGTATCATATAAAGAGAGCTAATGTTTTATAGTGTACTTAGTACTTTTCAGGAGCTCTTTTAGAGATTTTGCATAAATTAAATTCTTTAATCCTTAAAATAATCCTATAAGTTACCCTATATTTAGCCTCATTTCATAGTGAGGAAATTGAGGCATGGAAGCATGAAATGATATGCACAAGGCTACATGGCAAGTAGGTGCTGATGTTGGGATACGAACCCATGTAGCCTGGCTTTAGGCTCTGTGCTTTTAGCCATTACACACACTGTCTATTTTAATAAGTAAATATTGATTCTATGTGATTTTCCTTACCATTCTATGGACATATTAGTTTTCTAATGCTTCATAACAAATTACAACAAATTTTGGAGCTTAAAACCACATATACTATTCTCTCACAGTTTCCATAGGTCAAGAGTCCAGACTCAGCTTAGCTGGATCCTCTGCTCATGGTGTCACAAAGCTGCAGTCAAGGTATCAGCCAAGTCTGAAGACTAATCTGAGTTTCAAATTTCTCTTCTAAGTTTACACAATTGTTGGCAGAATTCCTGTCCTTATAGCTGTAGGAGTTATTATGGCACCTTGCTTCTTTAAAGCCAGCAAAAGAAATCTATTTCTGATTCCAGTGAGTCCAAAACCCTCTTCTAAAGAGCTGCCAACTGATTAAATTAGGTTCACCTGGGATACTCTCTTGATGATTTTATCCACTAATTTGGAACCCTAGTTACATCTGTAAAGTCCTTTCACTCTTGACATAAAATGTGATATAATCAAAGATATAACCTAATTATGTGTGTAACACCAGTGGCAGAGATCATGGGGCCATCTTAGAATCCTGCCGATCACAAAGGCACGATGTGTATGTCTGATCACTTCTTTCATGAGTGAAGGATATGGATAAATACTATCATACTTATTCAATGGGATGATATTTCCATTAGGACTTAACTCAGCTTTTAAAAATATCAAGGATTTGTTCAAAGAAGTTTTAACATATCTAATTTTTTTCTTCTTTAACCTTTTTCTAGAACTCTTTTGACATTGAAGGAAGGTTGATAGTATAAATAAATTACTTTTTTGAAATTATTGCAAATTTACTTTGCTGAGTAGTTTTCCAGAACATTTCTTAAAGTCATCTAGTCAGTTTTGTCCTATGATCACTTATTAGGTGAAAATCAAACTCCATGGTGTGGCAAATCAAGATCCCTCATACATTAACCAAACATGCCATGTTGTTCTTATCTCTTGTCACTGCCTTCTTTTCCCATCATTTTACTCCAAGTCCTTTTCATGACTCTGGATCTCAGTATATGTGTGCCTATATACACAGTTAATTTTATCTGGAATACCCTTTATACCTCACTGCTATTCCCACACCAGTCTGCTGATAAACTCTCTGGTTCTTCAAGACTTGGCTCCAATGTCATTTCTTTTGTGAAACATTCCCCAGTTTCCACGCCAAAAGATAAGAGTAGAAGCTGCAGAAAAAGAATTTGAATTCTAGGTTCAGCCGTAGGGTAAAAATGGGGGATAATACTGATTTGAATCCCTTCTGAAGAGCCCTGTGTCATTCTGGATTTAACTATACTGTAAAAAATACTTCAGGAAAAAATAAAATGGACTTAGGAAATCAAAGCTAAACTAAAAACATGTAGAATCTTAATATGCTCTATCACTAAAATGATGTCAATGTGTTCTCTAATGTTTACAACATTGCTCTCTCTTTTAACTTTTCAGTAAAAGGAACCAGAGCTTTTTAAAGACTAGATTAACATTTTACTCCGGTCTGAATGCAAAGATCCTTTAAAAATACCTGGGGTCAGGCTGAAAAAACAACAGTCAGTTCTGAGATATTTCCACTATCCATCTTGGAACCATTTGAGCATTAAAAAATAATTATTTATAAACAAGTTGCATTTATGATTCCATGAATCCATAATGATATTCAAAATAGGAAAAGGTAAAGTTCACAAAAGGCATTATCATACAAAAGGAAGTTGCATATAAATAGATATGCGTAGTTTTTATTAATTTTAAGAGAATAGTGGTGTTAATATATGTGAGTATTCTGTTTCTTCTATTGGGTATATGGCTCTTTATAAAACATAGATATATACTTTTCTTTGCCTTTCTATGTAGGCAAGGTAAAGAGAATTATGAGTAATTCCAGGAGTTCTGAAAAAGTAAGAAGTATACTAAGAATAAGAAAGATTATGACCAGTAGTATAGGAATACATGTGAAGAATGAATGTGTTGAAACAGGATAGGTCTGCCACATTATCCAAGAGTAAACTCAATCTTTTGTCTTCTAGGAAACAAAACTTCTTGGATGACTGGACCAATTATCAAGAGGTGCTAACAAGGCATTTTAAGTTCTAATGCTAACAAATCATGCCAAACTTATAATAATGAAAGGACAACGGTATGTCTTGCTGGCCAAGTAAAATATAAGAATGTATCATTTCAAAAAAACATGCCGTATTCCAGAAATCAAAACTGTGGGAAAGTTGTGGGTTTGAAAAGACCCATTGACATGATAAGTGTCCCTGTCTCCAAAAAGAGGGAGGCAAAAAGTAACCACTGGATTAAGTGTAAATCACTCTGGAAATTTCAAGCAGGACCCAGGTCCTGACTAAGAATTAATTGATCAGTAACCTGAAATTTCAGCCTTAGCTGGGCTGAGACATGTTTCTTGGTGGTGATAGGTTACTTTAACACTGGGAAAGTATGAACTTTTCTCTCTGCACTGTGTCTTTAGGAAATGAGACTACAAAACACCACCTTAGAAGGGATATAAAAAGAGGACATATAAAGAGGACAGAAAAAGAAGTCCCTTACAGGTATGAAAAAGAACTGGGATGCTTACCCTTCCATGTCAGTAGACTGCAGAGGACAAAGGAAAGAGAATTAGAGAAGTAGATTTTCAGTTCATGTGTCCTGACAGGAAGTTCTAAGAAGAGTTGTTTTTCCTCTGTTAGTGCTGGAACTCTGGAAGGAAAGGATCATGTAAGAAGGCTCTTTGTCAACACGTGAAGTAATGGAGTAGTGTTGGCCTTGGCAAGTGGCCAGATGAATGAGGCAGAACTTTGACTCTTAGGGGTTCTGGAAGGTCCTGTATGCCTTAATGAGTGGATATGTTGGGAACTGGCAGAGGCCTGAGGATGCACAAAGAGGCTGCAGTGTGGGAAGGCAAACCAGAGGCAAATGGTCAGGATCAGAGTGTGTGTCAGCAAAATGCCCCAAAGACCCCTGGGGACCAGACCGTTCATTCACCTCTGGCCTGCCTTACCCTTGCTACCATGCAATCACATCAGTTCCAACCTCCCGTCTCTGGAAAGACCAGGGAAAGAGAGAGGAGGCTGGAAAAATTCCGCATTTTTCCAAAAGAAAATGCATCATAGAAGAGTCCATTTTAAAAAGAGGAGACTTTAATACCTATAATTGGCAACTCTAAAAGAGTGTTTTCCACTCCCTAGCACCCACTGAAGTCAATGTTTATGAGGAAGAGTAAATCCATTATAGAAGATAAAGAGGCGTCATTTTCTTCATATAGCTAAGTAGTATTTGAAGTTTCCACCCTGGCTACCCAAGAGACATATCTAAGCTCACCCAAGTGAGAGGGGAGTGACCTCAATCTCAAGTATATCCCTAGGGCAGGGTGTTTTCCAGTATAAGCCAGCTTCCAGTTCTCAGATGTCAGCAAAGCTTGGCTGTTTTATAAACTGTTGTTACATATAAATTAGCACAGCCTCAGATATTCCCCCAAACACTATAATTCTGTGAGCATCAGAGCAAGGGAAGAGTTCAAGTTTGGGAAAGGAGGAAATTCATCTGGCCTGAGTTCAGGAAGGGGAGAATGTGATGGGGGATCTCTGAGGGGGCACGTGGATACACAAAGAAGTAACTGGGGATGGGAAAGTGAGCCCTTCTAAGCTCATGTCGTGCTCTTTTTCTCTGTGTCATTTCCAATATAGACTTATAGAGATTAATTGGATGCTCAGTGCAAAATAATGGGATCAATTTCTATGGGCCTGTACTTAGCAGGTCCTGTGTGGGCCAAAATGTGAGATAGGCAGGTTTTGCTTCTGAAACCCGCTCCATTAAAGAAGAATTTGGTTTCCAAAGGTGTCACAGCAATAAGAATAGTTAGACTTGGGAGATTTAAAGATACCTCTTACGTATTTGTGGCTAAACAACACCCATGTCTGAAGAGGGAAACTAAAGCTTATGATAAAAGACTGATTAAAAAACTAATGGTGAGGAAGTAGAAATGAAATAATGAGCTATATTAGGCAAAAATAAGCTTTAATAATTATAAGACAATGCAGAACATTTATATAATACAATTATTTCTGGACCTATTCTGAAAAAGTAAAAAAGAAACACTGCAATGATCTCAAACATATTAGAAAAATGTAAATAAACATTCTAAATAATGCACACTCTTCTTTCTGATCCTTAATCTTTATATTGAGAATAATTACATAGTATTTTGGCTAAATTGTCAAGTTGATTATTTCAACTTCCAAGTTTACTTTTACCTGTTTAGAGAGATTTGGAAGCAACATGGGAAATCATCTGGTACACTGGGATGTCCAGCAGTATAAACGCAGTATTAGTCATGATCATCCTCAAACCAGAGAGGACTGTTTTGGATATAGAAACATCAGGTTGATTCTAAATGACAGTTTCCTGCAAAATTCCTCAGCTATGAAATGAGCGCTAGGGGTTTTTATGCAATGGGAAGGAAATGACCTCGATGCAGGGGGTAAAGTACCATCTCATGCCGAGGATAAAGATAGATCATTTGGGTTCAGGTCTAAGCCTAATGTCACCTGTCCATTCAAGCTGTTTTAGCAAAACTATTGGCAGAACTGAAATTTTTTTAAACCATTAAAGTCAATAATTTGCCACCTTTTCCCTGTATGTACCCTATCAAAGAAAAAAAGTATTGGGGCTTAAGTAGAAAGGAAAATGAAATGAGAAAGCAAGGGTGGGGTTGGGAAATGAGTGTAGGAGGAATAAGAGAAGTTTGAATTATTTTACCCCAAGAAATTTCTAATCCCAAGGTAAAAATACTGTCTGTTTGTGAGGAGATCTCATCAACCTAACATCAGCAGAGTGTGCACTTTGATTCAGTTCTCCAGTATGGAGCCAGATTGGTGCCTATGTATATACCCTCTGTCACCATTCCTCCTATGACCCATGATGTGCATTTTCTGGTTAAGGTGAGGGGGTGGCCCTGATTTAGAGAAATATTCACCAATCTATACACAAATTAGACTTAGAAGTTTGGCCTCATTGATTTTGGACTAGCTCATTCCATATTTTCTAGATATGCCTGCATTAACCTGCCAACATTTTTCACAAACATCACCAAGCAAGGACACATCACAGGTTAACACTGCCAATCTGTTTCAGTGTCTTATTGAATGTTCAATCTAAACCAATAATATAATTAATAAATGTATGTAGGCGAGCACTCTTGAGAACTTGATTAAGAATTTCATTCTTATAAAAAATGATAGCTCTTCTCTCATAACCTCTTCCTATCCTCATTTGCACATATTTTATTTGTCTTCTGAGTGAGTTTATTTCTGGAAGTAGCTACCTAGAAACTTCAAACCATGAAATCTGAGAATCCAGAAACATGTGGGTTTTGTTTGCCATATTTCTTAATGTCTTATGCCCTCTGGTGGTAAAATCAGGGGACCTGCTGTATTTTCATCTGAATTCTTTAAAGCAATACATTCCATTAAAATAGAATTTTAAAAAGCATTCATCATAATTAGCCACTTACTGAAAATAAATATATTCTAAGGAAATAAAAAGCTTCAACATGGTTTATTTAATATTAAGAATGTGAAGTTACCGTAGAGTAGTGAAGAGTTTTGTGGTTGGTGAAACTGGCCTGACCTTCCTAGAGCAGGGTTGCTAGGGCTTCATCCTGGTGTCTGTTTCTCCACCTTCCCTTTTAAAATACAGAAGGAAACGTCATAATTGGACATAAGTACTTGTCACATGTAGGCCAAGACCTCTCTGCTGCTAAAGTATATCTAATAGCTTCGGTAAAAATGGAACTCTTTGAAATCCGTTGCCTAGATTAAAATTATACTGTAGATACCCAATATCCACTGGGATTAAATTATCACTAGGAATTAATTTACAGAAAAATTACATCGTGACCTGGATCGTATCCTCTGAAAATATGAGCAATAGTTGGAAAGCTAAAATAATGAGTCTGAGAGAGGGAACATGTTGATCTTGGGGAAAATTTATGTAAAAAATATATTTTCTGAAGCAAAATATATTTAACATTTGAGAAGAAAATATCTTCTTATTTTGAGGGAACGTTAAGTGGTCCCTTTTTAAACAAAAGTCTGTAACCATAGATGGCAGGATTTTTAAATGCATTTTCTTTTTTGAACTTTTTATTTTGAAAACTTTCTGACTAACGAAAAATTACAAATATTATACAAAGTATAATGTAAACTTCCCATATTCCCTTTGCCCAACATCTGCAAATGTTAACATCTTACCTAACTACGAGTTTCAAAACTCAAGAAATTAATATTGATGCTATACTATTAACTAATCTACAGATGTTATCCAAGTTTTCCCAATTGTCCCATTAATGCCCATTTTATGGTCCAGGATCCAAATTATGATCATATTTTACATATATGGTAAGAACACCACGGAAGTGATATTGTGGGTTTCTTAGTATATCACATCAGGGAATCCATGATGTTAATATCTTAATATGAGACGTTAACTCTGATCAATTGGTTAAGGTAGTTCTGTTGGATTTCTCCACTCCAAAGTAACTATTTTTCTCCTTGTACTTAGTTCATATCTTATAGAGAAATATTTTAAAGACTATGGAAATATCCTATTTCTTATCCTATATTAGCCAGCTGGTGATTTTTAAATTTCCATCATTTCTTTGACATTTATTAATTGGAATTCTACTATAAAAAAGAAAGCTTTCTCTTCTCTCCCATTTATTAGTTATTCTATTATTCACATATATTGGTATGGAGTCATGGATATTTATTTTATTCTATATGTTATAATCTGTTACTATCATCATTTACTTTGTTCTTCAAAGTGGCCCAGATTTGACGATGGGAACCTCTGACTTCTGTGCCCTTTCAACATGTATCTGTCCATGAAATTTTTTTTTCAAGAACTTCTTTCTTGCACCATAACATGTTCTAGGGTTAATTTTATACTTTCCTTACCCTAGCCCTGGGATCATTAATTTCTCCAAGAAGCACTGGTTTCTTTTATTAGAGAAAGGCATCTAGAAATAAAAATTTGGGTGTTTGCTGGTGTCATTATTTTTAGGCCCCCTCAACAGACAAATTAAAAAAAAAATCTGTGTATATGTAAACATGCACACGTATACATAATCTAAATTTTTAAATTTCTATCATCTATCTCCTCTCTCTCTCTCTCTCTCTCTCTCTCTCTCTCTCTCTCTCTCACACACACACACACACACACACACACACACATACACACACACACCATGAGTTCATTTAATTTCAATCCAATACCCAAAGTTTATTCTAGACATCCTCTTTTCCTTATTTATAACTGCTTTCTCTGACAGTAAAATACCTGCTTCTCTGCTTCTCATTACTCAAAGTTTATTTACTTATTTGCACAATTCAAAAATATATGTGAACTAGTTTCAGAGTTACTAACCCATGCCACCCTAGCAGAATATAGAAACTTAATAACTGGTCTAGAGTGTTTGTATGCATTTTTTTTTTATCTTTAGAGTATATAGTCAAAATACTGTTTTCAAACTTATTTCAGTTTATTATTTTCTTCTCCACCTGCTTCAGTATAGTTTGTAAGAGAGGTAGACTCATTTGTTATTGTTTGAGTTGAATTTTGGGCTATTCCTTCATCCTGCTTGATTTAAATCATTTATTTACATTTTTGGTATATGAAACGTTATCATGGTTTCTAAAAGTCAGAACTGTATAAAGAGTTACATTCAGAATTGTTTCTTCTCCAGCTCCCATCATGTCTCTCATCCCAAGCCCCTCCCCTTTATCCCTGTATGTAAAAGCAATCTTATTATTTTTCTGGGTTGTCTTTTCTGTTTCTTTTGGCACAAATGGGCAGATATATATATATTTTATTTCTCTTTCTTTCTTGAAAGATACATAACAGATATCTTTTTACTTAATGTATTCCAAAAAACAATACATATTCGTTCATAGAAATCCTCTTTAATTTTTTTCCTCTTACAGTTGTGTAGATGTACATATTTAACCTCTCTCCTATATTTAGACATTTGCATTGTTTCTGATATTTTCTACAATTAATGCTATAATTGCTAATCCTGTCTAAACATATTTTTGTATTATTGGAGGTGTATCTTCTGGGTAAACTCCCATAAGTGGAATTGCTGAGTTAAAAGGCAAGTGTGTATGTAGTTTTCTTACATACTGCCAAATTTCCATCCAAAAAGCTTGTAGTTTACATTCCTACTAACAGGGGATGAGAGGACCTGTTTCCCTATGAATGTATTATTAATACTTTTCAGTTGTTGCCAATCTGATAATATTATTTCAGTATAGTTTTAATTTGTGTTTCTCTAATTATGAGTGAGATAAAACATCTTTTCTTATCTTTAAAGGTCATTTTTATATCTCTTTTGTGAATTGTCTGCTTGTGTCTTTTTTCCTATTCTAATGGATTTCTAACAATCCTTTTTTCCTCAATTTTAAGAATTATTTATATATTAACAATATTAGTACTTTATCTATAGCTAGATCTATGATACGAACATTTTTCTAAGTTTTCAGTTTCTTTGACTTTATTGTTTTTTTGTCAGTAGAAAAATTTTAATTTTTATATGACCAGTTACCAATTTTTTAAAATTGTCTCTGGATTTTGAGTCATAGTTAAGAAATCTTTTCTTATACCAAGGTTAAAGAGGAAATCACCCATGTTTTCATCTTGTACTTCCCCAACTCCATTATTTTTACATTTAGGTTCCTATTCCATTTGGACTTTATGCTTATGTGTGGTATGAGGTGTGAATCTAAATTTATTTTATTCCAAATGGTTATCTTGCTGTCCCAGAACTATCTATTAAAAAGAGCCATCTATTAAAATTACAGCATTTTCCCTAGTAAATCGTGATACCATATTTATTACATTCTAAATATCCATTTGTACTTGGGCCTGTTTCTGGGTTTTCTGATCTATTCTCTTTGTCTGTTTATCTGTTCATGCACCAATGTCATACTGTTTTAATTATGAAGACTTCATTGTATGTTTTATGTTTGATAGAGCCAGTCTTTCCTCTTAGTCTTTCCTTTTTAGTGTAGTCTTATCTATTCTTGCTTGTTTGTTTTTCTACATATTTAAAAAAATATGTAACTCTTTATGAATTTGGGTGTCTTCCTTGTACAGGGACATGCTATTTTTCTCTATATCATTTCAATTTTAGTATGGGTGCTGCTCAAGTGAGTGCTCAACATGATTTTTTTAATATCAACTCGTGAACCTCCATAAAAAATCTTATTCACATTCTTATTTGGATTGTGTTAAATTTTACATTAGTTTAGAGAGAATCAACAAGTTATTGAGTCATGCTATCTAAAAACTGGGAATGTCTTTCCATTTGTTCAAGTTTCCTTTTATAGCTTTCAGGAATGTTTTTCTTAATATAGTTTTTTCATGTCTCCTTCAAAATTTATTCTGAAGTATTTAATCTTCTTTGTTGTGAATGTAAATGAAGATTTTTTCAATTATTAAATGTGCATCTGAAAAATAATTTCTGTATGTAATGTTTTTATCCTGCTACTTTTAACTTATTTTATCATTTTAGTTAATGTCATTTCTTGACTTGAGCCAGAAATAAATTTTTATTATTTATTAAGCCTTTGAGATTTGGTTTACTTGTTATAGTAGTTAGCCAATTCAGACTAATACAAGGCAGACTTAATTTTATTTTCATTTGAAAATAAAGAAACTGAGGCCATACATATTGACAAATTTGCTCAAGGTCACAGAGAGAGCAATGGGCAAAACTGGCCTTTTAATTAAGATCTTGTGCCGTAAACCAGTGCGTAATACTCTTTCCTTTAGAAAAATACTCCACTGTCTTGAAAGAGAGAGAGCAAGTTCATTCCTCACCCTCCTTTTCTTTGTCACTGTGGCAGCATAATATTAATTGTAGGGAACTGAGGAGAAGTATAGGAAGACTGCTGAATAGGTAATAGCACTAGAGTGAACCAGCAAGCCACATAGACAAAAAAAATATATACGAGATTTTGCAGCTATAAAATTAATAAAAGTTCAGCCCTGGTCTACCTTTCAAATATTCCAAGTGTGCAACCAGCATGATGTTTCAAAAATGAAAATAGTTAACTGTCATTTCCCTTCCTTAAATCTTTCAATGGATTCATGTTGGTCTCAGAATAAAGGGAGAGATCCTTCACATGGCTTCTGTTTTACTCTCCAGGCTCAGCCCCACCCCATGCTTTCCTCACACTGGCAATCTAGCCATAATGAGGTACCTGCAGTACTTCATCCTTCTGCATATCATTCAGACAGCATCTCTTCCAGGATGTCTTTCCTCATCTTCTGCCTTGTATACCTCTTCCATGCCTTCTGTAGTACCTCAGTGTAACTTTTATCACAATGTATTTGTTTTACATTTTATTTTATTATTAGTTTCAAGTATGTAGTACATTGGTTAGACATTTATACAGTTTATGAAACAACCCCCCTAATTGCTCTTTCTCTTCTCTGGCTCTCTACCTAGCCAATACATTAATGCTAACTGCATTCCCTATGCCGTGCTCCCTATCCCCGTGACTATCTGTCAACTACTAATTTGTATTTCTTTAACCCGTCACCCTATTCTCGCAGTCCCCCAACCCCCCTCTCCTCTGGCCCTTGCTAGATTGTCCTCTATATTGTGAGCCTGTTTTTGATTAGTTTGTTCTTTTTGTTCCTTAGATTCCACATATAAGTGAAATCATATGGTATTTATCTTTCTCTATTTGACTTATTTCACTCAGCATAAAACCTCTAGGTCCATCCATGTCATTGCAAATGGTAGGATTTCATTTTTTTAATGGCTGAGTAATACTCCATTGTACATATAAACCATAATGATGTATTTTTATCACTTAATTATTGTCTGTCTTTTAAACCTTTGAGGGTACAGATTATGTTAGTTAATTTTAGATTCAAGATTCTAGTACCATGCCTCACATAGTAGGCACTTAACATATGTTTGTTGACTGAGTGAATATTTTTTTCCTACCTTTTTTGATTTCATGACATACTCATTTCTTCTTACTATTTTTTCTTTTTCCCTGCATGAGAAATAATTTTCCTATATATCCTCAGGATTGTCACCATCATGAGCTGTGGACTGTCATGAACTTTTCAAACTCTCAGGAGGAACCTCAAATCAATGATGTAAGATTTTTTAAAAAGAAAATAATCAACTGACATATTTTTGTCTTTCCATTTACTTTCTTTTCCATATGGGAATGATTAGCAGTTGTCATTGAGATGAGTAATTCCCAGCCTTTTGTAAAATGCAAACCTGAAAATGTTCTTTGAAATTTGACCATGCCATTTCTAAAAGGCATCATTTTCTGTTAAAAGTTTGCTTCAACTCCAGCAATCGATATTTTACAAGTATCAGATGTATTCTCTGGACCATTTTTCTTGACATTTGGCAGTAATAAAAGCTATTGTTTATTGAGCTCCATCTATGTGTTAGACACTCTTCTAAATATATTACATACAGATTACTTTATGAATCATTTTACAGATAAAGAAACTGAGGCATACAGAGGTCAAGTAATTTGCCCAAGGTGACTTAGACACAGCTGGTGATAAAATGAACTAAGATTAGATTTTTCAGGGGATTTAAATCCAGAGTCCATATTCTGAAATTACAATAGACCACATTCTCCATCTATATTTCATCCAACTTCACCTCCTAGAATACGTAATGTTGTTGTGTGATACACGCGTATCTACTCTTATCTCCCAAATGAGATCCTAAGATCTTTCTTCAGAGGAAATGTCTTATTTCTTTAGCCTCCACAATATCTAGTATAGTGCTGGGCACATGATGTGACCATTTCATAAACACATACCCAATTGCTTTGAAAGTTTAAAATCTTCCCCTGGTCTTAGGAAATTGTATATAAGGTTTTAACAAGTTAGGATAAAGTATCATGTTTTTAAAAATCTCTTAATTTGTTGATCCAAAAGATGAATTTGTGATTATGATTATAATAGATGTGACAACAACTCAAGAAGGGGAGGAGAGTCCCATGACAGCACTCATCTACTCTGTTTCCTGTCGGGCTTCCAGATGGATGTAATAATGCTTTGATGGATACCAATGAAACTGAGTGCTTTGTGACCTAATTGCTTTGTACCAACATTAGTTAATAAAGCATTCATTTAATTCATCCTCTTTTATAGCTTCCTCTCCTGAGGGCTGCGGCTCTTCTCTGAAAGAGGGGTAGGAAGCTTGTTGTCACTGTATGAAGGTGTAACTGAGTACTTCTTTTCCCCATAGACACCCCCAATTCAGCTTATGTAATCCAACTCTCTTGTAATAATGAGTGCCTTCCTTAACTGAAATACCTCTCAATGCTTGGGAGGTTAAAATATTCATCCATGTCACAATAAGTGAGGTTTGGGGAAGATGCAGTGATACTAACCTCAATAAAACAATAACTTTTCATTAGCAAGACCCTCATTCTTCATGCAAATAGACCCATGCAGGCTACCAAACTTGACTGTACATGTCTGAATTTACTGACTATATGTTTACAAAATATACCTAGAAGGTCACAATCCCATTATTATTCTCTCAAATCAATGTCAAATTCAAGAAAACAAAAAGAGAAATAATTATACATATTAAATTTTTTCATTAAAGCTTCTATAGGATAACATCAAGTCTTCCTATAAGATTTGTCACATTATCTTTTTTATTAATAAGTACTTTTCTATTCATTTTGATTATGAAAATAATACGTGTGTGGTAGAACTACTGAAAATCAAAAATATATTTTTAAGTGTTTACTAATTTATAATCTCTTCAGTCAAAGATACTCACTGTTAATATTTGAGGATTTTTTTTTGTCTAGATAGATAGATAGATTGCAAGATAGAAACATAACTGCTACTGATGTATATCAGATATATATATAATTTTATATATAATTATATATGTATATAATTTCCACTGACTGAACCTTATTTCATGAACCTTTTCAAATCACCTAAGACTTTTCAATGACCTTCTAAAAGGCTTTATAATGTCTACTGTATGACTACATAATTTTCTATTTAATGGTCTGACAATGTTGGATATTTTGACTCCTTCACTGAGATGAACACCAAATTGCTCTTCCAAATCCTATCTGCATTAGAGAGAAAAGTGCATGATGAACTGCACAGAGACAGAGAGAGATTTTCTAAAGGAATGAAGCCACCTACATCTGCTCAATAAAATCCAAGAACTAAAACACAAAGAAAAAGTTGTTTTTTTTTTTTTTTTGTTTTGTTTTTTTTTTTAGTAAAAGGCCCCAGAACCTAGATGCTTATTTGAGCTTTATCAAAGTGATTCAAGTCCAAGGGAATCCTGTTGGTGTCTGAAATTCCTCACCACTATACAAGGGCAGGAATGTGACAAGGACATCTTTATTAGATTTGTAGTTACTTCATTTTCTTAAGCCAAGTTACAAATGTCACAAATATAACTTTACAATCAGTATTTTGGTTCCTTTGGGTGGTCATAATCTGGTGGGAGGACTAATGGGAAAGAAAATTGGAGACAACATCAAGAGGTGTTTTTTGAACCTTAATATTGGCATGATGATATTACCTCTACTTATGCAAATAATTTTACCTTATCTCTGTTACTGTGAGAAGTAAACACTCATTTTGAAATATATTTATCCAGAGAAAAATGGTGACTAATTTATCAGCCAAAAAATCAGAAACTAAAAGGAATTAGATTAGTTCTAAAGAAATTAGATTGGGAAATGTAGCAAGGGAAATAAGAGAAAAACTTTATTTAATATTTTGTGCAATGAAGCATGCAAAGCTTTTATAGTGTGGAAATGCAAATTAAAATATACACTATTTTATAGCTATCATATTGAAAAGAAATAAGACACCGAGTGTGGACAAGGATGTGGAGAAATGGAAACTCTCACACAGTGCTAAGAAAGTACAGAGCAGTTATGTAACATCTTGCAAAACTAAAAATATAAGCGCCTTCCCATGGAGCTTAGGGAAAATTAGAAAAATTATGTTTTTTTTTTTAACATGATAAGATATAAATGGTGATAAAATGTCAAGGTCAAATGTTCTGCATTCTTGCTAAGTTTTCGGAAAGAGACAGATTCTGGAGCTCTGGTCCATAAGGACAGGAAAGTGGAAGTGCACAGGTAATAAGAAGGTACATTGTAGAGATTTTAAAAGCAGAAATATGATCAACTAAAAGTCAGTTTTCTATCTTATTATCACCATATGCCAACATTTCTAAACAATATTCCACTCTAAAAAATAAGTCTTTTGTCTAAATTTTTTATAATTGTTACGGTTATTACACATTTTTAAACTACTTTAGTTATCTTTTAATTGTCATTGTCTTCTGCATGGAAATTAATTCAGAGAAGTTTTGGTCATGCAGTCAATCCCTGATACTCATGGACTTGGCTACATAATACCTCAGGATAATGGAGTTGAAGCAAGGTTTTCTAGAACAGGGTAGATTGCACCAAAGTGGTAGATATAGGGAACAGAGTCAGTGGAAAGGGAATGATTAAAGAGAAACGGTGGTATATAATTAATGCATCTAAGAACGTAGGCTTTTGTAGATGTGATTTCCTTTTGTTCACACTCTTGGGTGATTCTGGGCCTGCCTATGACTTGCTTGACTGATGGGACAATCATACATGAGAAGCAAACAGCAACTTGTAAATTGCTTGCACACAGGAGCTTGTTCTTTTGTGGCCCTTAGGGGATCTTGCAATCACTACCATATGAACAGGCCTAAGTTAGACGTCTGGATAATGAGTGATACGTGGCTTAGCCTCTTTTGTCATCCCAACTGACATCAGTCCAATTTCCAGACAAGCAAGTAAGGCCATTTTAGACTGTCCAGCCACAGACAAGCCTCCAGCTCACCAGTGAGGTGTGAGTCAATATAGCTGAAATTAGCCAAAGCTAGCCCATTTGAGCAGAAATATCCATATACCTTTAGATTTTTGAGCACTTACATATGATTGTTGTTTCAAGCCACAAAGTTTTGGGGTGGTTTATTATATAACAAAAGCTAACTGATACAAATTTCTTGAGTAGGTGAGTAAAGATGGGATACAAGGCAGAGGTAGAAGGGAAGGATTAATCTTGGATATGAGATAATGTATACATATCTATGTTAGAATCTCCCCCACTTCACCCTCATACACATTCCTTTCCCCATATTCCCTCAAGGTCAAAAGAAAGAATGCAGGCTCTGAACTGAAACTACCTAAATTTAAATCTTGGCTTTGTTTTTTTTTGGCTGAGTGATCTTAGGTACACATCTTATTCGTCTGTAAAATAGGAATCATAGTACTTATCTCATAAAGTTGTTGAAAAGATTAAGTGGCAACGTATGTCACTTAAATGCTAGCTAAGTAGATATGTGGGTGAAGACACAGCATAAATCTGAGATGAAAGAGAATGTTGAGAGAATATGTATTAGCTAAAATATCAAAATCCTCAAGAATATAGGAGGTAGATTACCTTTAAAGAGTAAAAGGTAGAACAATAAGAATTTGGGGATAAAGAAAATGAGTGATGGTGGAAGTTTAAAGACAATGTTTATAGAGGAATTTTTACAAATGGTTGAGTAACAATAATAGTCCAATTGAGGTTAAAAAGAATAGATTCATAACAGACACATAGCACACGTTTTATTTTCTACTACAATTCTCAGTAGCTCAGGGGTAGATGGGAAGAGCAAATAATGGGATTGTTGGATGGCAAAGGATGTGGCAGATGAAAAAATAAATAGTGAGATCTAAGTAGCTAATACCAGAAATAGCTGACTATTGGGACTGAGTTATCCTGGAGGCAAGAGAGATCACAAAGGGACTGACTGACTGAGAGAACAGAATGGAGTTGAAGGCAAGGAGCAGGAGTCACGTAGACCTACTCATAAATAGGAAGCTGCAACTTTTTCAGTTGGTGGATAATATCATTCTATCCTTCGTGACTTTGCTCCATTGACTGGAGCCAATGTCTTGTTATCCTATGATTTTGTGTAGTTTTTTTTTCAAGACTTATTTTCTGAACTTCTTTAAGAGACAACAAACTATTTAAAAGAGAGCTCTGGCTTTAAAATTCAGCCCATCTTTGTGGCTCTCCTCTCGGGATGCTGTGCCTATTTCAGTGATATCTGTCTTACCTACTAAAACTTTTCTGTAAGTGACCATTGTTATCCTTGCATGTTGAGATAGCAGGAAACAGGATTTTCTCTAGCACTCAGATGTGCATCTAGGGGTCTCTGAATCTAGCCTTATTTGAGCATCCTCTGCTCTCCTGAGTGAGCCTGTGAACTCCTGCCCCTCTTCTCTGCCTTTTTAGGTTCTGTCCCTTTTCTAGAGCCAGCTCATAGCCCTATACAATGTCTTCCTCCTCAGAACCATGACAGCAATTCATCTGACACTTAGCATGGGCTGTCTCTTATTCTAGGTTTTCTTAAGACTTAAGAATCAGTACATTTTGAACTAGAAGAGGTCTCAAAGAATGCCTAATTCAATTCCCTCGTATAGCTAATGAGAAAATTGAAATCCAGAGACATTTAGTAGTAACAGAACCAAGACTAGAATCCAGCCCATCTTTGTCATTATTTTGTGATCTTTTTACTATGTTATTTGTATGTCTGAAAGGATATTGGGTTCTTCAGGACAAGCACTTTTTGAATCTATAACGCTTATTTTTTGGGGTCCTCAATAGATATTCATCCACAGTGATATGGTGCTTTACCAATCTACATGAGACAGGTGAAAGAGGAATAAATTCTGTGTAGAACAGATTTGGCATTTAGCAAATCATTAATGTTTTTTAAAGCCTTAGATGTATAGTTTTCCAAATAAAATGTATGAGAAATTTACATTTGTTAGATAAGAAGTTCAGATGTTGCCATCTTTATTACAAGCAAAATGAAATTAATGGATCTTAGCTTTGTTTCCTTAATTCACTGCTTTGTTTCCTTAATTCATCTTTAGGATGTACGTGGACCAGTTCTGACCACTGTAGGTTACAGATACTTGTTTGAATCCCAATAGAGGAAAATTCTACCATCTAGCCCTTCGGCTGGTTAACTGAAAGAAGCTTACCTTTGTCATTATTGATTTACATTTCATTTCAGAAAAAAAAAAGCATCAAGGAGTCAATTATATAAATGAAAGCCTTTATGTGATTTAGCTTAATTTGGCAATATGAATTGGAAAAAATGGAACTAAACAAAAGCAAATATAAGAACACATAATGGAAGTTGAACAAGTATGGTTACCAAAAATGACCAGTTTCCCCCATTTTGAATTTTAATTATATAGAAAAATCACTCTATGGTCCAAGATTGTCCAGGACCTGTAATATATGACTTGGCACTCATCATCATGAACAATTTCTCTAAAATCATTTGAAAACTGAGAACAGAGCCTAACATTCTCATTCCAACTAGTCTGCCTGCAGCCATGTTAAGACATGCTACAGAATAGTTTAATAAAAGCTTACTGTGAACACTATCACAATATAATTAACACTGTACGTGCTCATTTCAAGGTGGTGGTTCTAAAATCACAGGAAAGGCTTTCAAGCTTCCTGAAATAGAAAAATTCTTTTAGTAATTCTTCCTCTGAACTTAGTTGAGGCATTCCAACCATACGAGCCTCTTTCCTACTCTCCACCTCAGCCTTTCTTCCTTTCTCTTCTTCCCTCACATCAGAGAAATGACAAACACCACCCACTTGCAGTCAATTCTCCTGATGTCACCCATAGGAACTAAAAACCTAATATAAAACACATTTATTTGTTTAAAAATGTAACTTGCAGACAGCATGTTCACAGAAAAATGTTCTCACCCTTTTGGTGGTAGTCCATTATATATTTTCCTTCTAGACTTGTTCTTTCCCAAATGACTTCAGCTCTTGCTCCCATTTCTCTGAAAGTAAGAAGCAGAAGAGCTATCTGAATTTGCAGGCAATTTCTGGTTAGGCTCATATTTAGCAGAATGATCACTTGCTGTGCAGAAGGTGGGTAAGGCGTTTGAAAACACAGGAAGCACCTGTGAACGTGAGATTTTATTCCTGGAAGCAGAAGCTCCCTCTGAGATGGCTGTGGATGCTTCCTGCTGTTGTACCTATGAATACATTTGCAAAGCCTTTAAGTACTTGAAAGATCCTGAATGGGCTTCCAAATGGCAGGATTATTGGGAAAGTCTGGTGCATCCATGGGCATGGTGGAAATTCATAGCTTTTCTATTTTTTTCTTATGCAGGTTTCTCTTTTTGCTGGGGACATTGATATGCATGGAAATGAAGGTGACCTTTTAAAAATTATTAGCATTATTATTATTATGGTAAAAAAAATGCATAACATGAGATCTACCCTTTTAACACATTTTTAAGTGTACTGTATAGTTTTGTTAACTATAGACACAATGATATTCAGCAGCTCTAAGAAATCACTGCCAAGAATAATGTCATGAAGTTTTTTTTCTTATGTTTTCTTCTAGGAGTTTTACAGTTCCTGATCATACATTTAGTTTTTAATCCATTTCGAGTAGATTTTTGTTTATGATGTAAGATAGTGGTCCAGTTTCATTATTTTGCATGTGGCTGTCCAATTTCCCCAACACTATTCATTGTGTAGTTTTGGCTTCTATGTCAAAAATTAGTTGACCAGATATCCGTGTGTTTATTTCTGGGCTCTCTCTTCTGTTCCATTGGTCTATACGTCTACCTTTATGCCAATGCCATACTGTTTTGATTTTTATAGCTTTGTAATATGTTTTCAAATTAGGAAATGTGATGCCTTCTTTGTTCCTTTTCAAGACTGGCTTGTATATTTGGGGTTTTTTATGTTCTTTATGAATTTCGGAATTGTTTTTCATATGTCTGTAAAAAATGCCATTAAGGTTTTGATAAGGTTTGCATTGAATCCACAGATTCAGAGGTTTTTGTGTCTGTGTTTTTATCATGAAAGGGTGTTGAATTTGTCATATGCTTTTTTTTTTTTTTGCATCTATTGAGATATCTTGTAATTTTTAACCTTTGTTCTGTTAATGTGGTATATCACATTGGTTGGTTTTTGTATACTGAACCATCCTTGCATCCCAAGGATAAATCCTACTTGGTCATGGTGTATGATCCTTTTTAAGTGCTGTTGAATTTGACTTACTATTTTGTCAAGGATTTTGCATCTTTATTCATCAGGGTTTTGGTTTGTAGCTTTCTTCTTATAATGCCTTCTTCTAGCTTTGGCAACTGAGTAATGCTGGCTTCATAGAATGAGGATGAAAGTATTCTCTCCTCTTTAATTTTTTGGAAGGGTTTGAGAAGGATTGGTATTAATACTTCTGTAAATGTTTGGTAGAATTCACCAATGAACCCAACTACTCCTGAGTTTTTCTTTGTTGGAAGATTTTTGATCAGTGATTCAATCTCTTTATGAATTATAGGTCTGATCAGGTTTTCTGTTTATTCATGATTCAGCCTTGGTAGGTCATATGTCTAAGTATTTATCCATTTCTTCTCAATTATCCAATTTGTTGGCATACAATTGTTCATAGTAGTCTCACCATACTTTTTATTTCAGTTGCATCAGTTGTAATATTATTTTTGATTTTGATTTTATTTATTTGAAATTTCTTTGTTTTATTCACAGTGGGTTTAGCCAAAGATTTGTCAAGTTTGTTGACCTTTTTGGAAAACCAACTCTTAGTTTCATTGTCTTTTTCTATTTTTAGTTTTATTTATTTCTGCTCTAATCTTTATTATTTCCTCCCTTCTGCTAACGTTAGGCTAATTTTGTTTTTATTTTTCTGGTTCCTTGAGGTGTAGAGTTAGGTTATTTGTGATCTTTCTTCTTTTTTAATGTAAGTAGATATCACTATAAAATTCCCTCTTAGTACTAGTTTTGCTGCATCTTGTAAATTTGGATTGTTGTGTTTATTTGTCTTAAGATATTTTTCAATTTCTTGTTTGATTTTTTATTTGACTAATTTTTTGTGCAAGATTGTTTTGCTTAATTTTCACACATTCATGAATTTTCTACTCTTTTTTCTACTATTAATTCCATATCTTTCTACTGTGGTAGGAAAAGATACTTAGATATGATTTCAGTCTTTTTAAATTTGTTAAGACTTATTTGGTGACCTGACATGGGATCTATCCTAGGGAATGTTTCATGTGCACTTGAGAAAAACATGTATCTTTTTGCTGTTGAATGGAATATACTGTATATGTCTGTTAGATTCATTTGGTCTATAGTATTGCTCATATCTTCCATTTTCTGATTGATCTTCTATTAGGATTTCTACCCTCATTATTGAAAGTGAGGTGTATCTCCTATTATTGTGTTACTGTCTATTTCTCTTTTCAGTCCTGTCAGCATTCGCCTCTTATATTTAGGCTCTCCGATGTTGGGTATATATATTTGTAATTGTTATATCTTCTTGGTGATTTGACCCTTTTATTATATAAAGTCTTTTTTTGTCTTTTTTGATAGTTTTTGACTAAAAAGTGTATTTTGTCTGATATAAGTATGACCAGCCTTGCTCTCTTTTGGTTAATAAGTGCATGGCATGTCTTTTTTTATCCCTCTGCTTTCAGCCTATGTGTATTCTTAAATCTAAAGTGTGTCTGTTTTAGATTTAAGACATTTTTAATTCATTTGGCCACTCTCTGTCTTTCGAATGGGTTTTAAGACATAATTTCAGGTAATTATTGATAGGGAAAGACTTATTATTGACACTTAAAAAATTGTTTTCTGTCTGTTTTGTAGTTTCTGATTAAGGGATCTGATAAACTTTCTTCTACACTTAGCATTTATATCACCAGTTTGGTTGTGGGACCCACACCTTATGACAGTCGATTTTATCAGAGGAGTTAAAAAACAATATGATAAAGGAAGAAAAGATCTGCAAATCATAATATTATAAGGAAAGGTTGAAAACTGAAAACACTGAGGATATTTTGCCTGAAGAAAAGAGTACTCGTGGAGTATTATAGCTATCTTCAAATAGCTGAAGTTTGGGGTAGATATTTTATTTTTCCATATAGTTACAAATGTGAGCATTCAAGCAAATGGGCTGAATAAATACAAGATTCAGTTTTGGTTTAATACATGGGAGAAATTTTATTTTCTCTCTGAAAATGGCACGAACTGCTTCTTGAGAGAATGTGCTCCTCATCACTGGTTGCTATATTATCTGAGAGCCACTTAGAGTGTAAGAAAGTATCATACATTAAAGGGTTGAATTAAGTAGGTTCTAAATTTCCTTTCATCTCTGATTATGCTTCCAAGAACCATCACCTCAGATTTTTCAGTTTCCTAAATTCTGCTTTCTCACACTTCATTCAAATCAAGACACATTTGTGATACAGAGCAATACGTATGCACTTGCCACCAGTTGCACATTCTGCAAACCCCCAGCAGACTTGGATTTAGACTGGCATTGTGCTCCTCTTCTATAATCAAATTCAAACACAGGCAGCAGTGAGCTGACAATGGTGCAACACATGGAGTTTCAGCTGCTCTTGGGGAATAGAGGACATGCCATCGAACAGGTGGCTTCAATTAACAGAGCTGCTGCTGCCAGGGGAAAACAGAAGGAAATAATCAAACCACCTAGGAAACAATGACAGGTAGATGGGGTCAGTCTTGGAGGCCTCTGGAACATCTCCAGAGAACACAGTCCCACTAGGCCAGCACAGTGAAGATTAATTGAAAAGCAGAGCAACAAAGCACTGTGTATTCTGTAGGTGTAGCTATCTGTGACAAAATTGACTTCCCTTTCAAAGCTTTAAAGCACAGTTTAAAAAATGAATACAGAGAAAGAGGTTGCTACTTAATGGGATGACAACAGAGATGTGCTTGAGATAATGACTTCCAAACTGTGAATGAGCCTGTAAAACCCTGAGCGCAGTCCATCTGACTACACTTAAACTATTCCCAGTGTGCTTTGTAGCCTTCCTGCCCCCATGCCTGCTGAAGCACACGTCTGATTCATTAGCTGAAGTTAGCCTCCAACGCTGCGTCTCTCTCTTTTTAACTGCAATAACAGAGGAAATGTTCTCTTAGCACAAGTCCAAGAACAGGCTGTTTTAAATGCATTGTGAGAGATTTTAATGGAATAAGATGGAATGGTCAAGGAGGAAGACAGATCAGAACACCTTTGGTTAGTGGCTTCTTGAATATATTTCATATTAATACAATCCTTTTCAGAGCCTCTGATCACAATACCATTTCCAAAAATATTTTTTTCTCAGAGCAACTCCTATACAACCAAAGCACACAAGAGTGTTGTATCATTCTGTGCAGGCTGCTATCACAAAATATCACAGACTGTGTGACTTTTAAACAACGGAAATATATTTCTCACAGTACCGGAGGCTGAAAGTCCAAGATCAAGATGCCAGCATAGTTGGGTTCTGGTGAAGGCCCCCATCCTGGTTTATAGCTGGTGCCTTCTCAATGTATGGAAAAAAGCTAAGGCTCTCTCACATGATGGAAAAGAGTGAAGGATTTCTCTGGAGCCTCTTTCATAAGGCTCTAATCTCATTCACAAGGGTGCCACCCTCATGCTTGGATACCTTCCAAAGGTTTCACCTTCTAATATCAACACCTTAAGGATCAGAATCTCAGTATATGCATTTTGGAGGGGCAGAAGCATTCAGACTATAGCAGGTGTGGTGATTGAAGAGCTATGTCAGGGAATTCTCCCTTTCTCCCCTGAAGGATAAGAATTAAATAATTAACAAACCACGACTCTACAAACCTGATATGCTAGATTAGTACCTTCTCTGTAATTTGTGATTAATATCACAAAAAATCTGTAAATCTGTGAGTGAAATGTTTAGTTATCTTTTGATTTAGGTGGCTTCTCACTTAACTCTTAGCTGTAACTAACTTTTGTGCTTCTGCAGAGGAAATGGAAGGTTCTGACACCATTTGGTTAGCATCGTCCTGAAGCCATGATGAGCACTCCCATGTTCTCAAGGGGTCTCAAATACAGTATTTCCTTCCTGTCAAATTTTTCTTTCCTGGAACTCAGATAGTTAGGCACATCCCTTTGTGAAAATGGATTGGCAAGCACAATTTCAGTTTCAGGATATAAGAATTTCTGATCACTTATATTGGAATAATTAGAAAATGCAGAAAATAAGGGCTGAGAATAGAAAATAAAGGAAAGCAAAAAAATTTCTGAGAAGAATCAGAAGCTTATGAGGGAGATTCAGAAAGATTTGACAACAAATCAGGCTTGAGCTGCCTATAGCTTAATACTTCTGTGAGGACAGAGAACTTTGACCTGCAAGATATTGCCAAAATTAGAGATGACTCCCCTCTCTGGAGTAAAACTAACTCTTTGATTTCTTGTATTTTAATCACAGTGAAAGGGAACTTCCATGACACCATGAGACAGCAACCAAAGGATTTTGTTTGTTTATTTTTCTGGCTTATTTCCTTGACCATTTATTTATCATGAAAGGTAATGCTAAGCTAAAGTCAAATGTTGTGCCCATCACTTCCATCCCTCTGCCAGTGAAATTATTCATGCCTGTCAACATAGTCAAGGGTTCCTGACCTCATATGGCTTCCTTCTCAAAAAGGTAAACACCAAGGACCTGCACTCTACCCAGAGCTAAGCCCTGTGGACATGCAGGGGCTGTTATTTCAAAGGGGGATATCTTCTCCCAGGAAGAACTTGCCAGCTCTTGGTTATATCACAGCATCATTACCTTATTTGCCATAGGTTCAAAGGTGACATCAAATTAACCACCTCCAACCCCCTTTTTCTAATAAAATCATGGGAGGCAAATGAGTACAATATCCAAAAGGGCTTTGCACTAGAGATTCTGTCTGAATCTGTTAATTTCTTCTCTTTCAGTATGATCCATCGCCTCAGGAAGAGGCACACAGACCTTGGGTAATTTCAGATGATATTCAGGTAAGAATAACAGATCACAGTCACCCCTTACTAATTTTACGAGTTTCTCAGGAGAAGGGAAAAAATATTACACACGGACTATGAAGAGATCTTTAAGATCATAACAAAATGCTGTTTGATTTTCTGATTAGAGAAATGTACTACATGCCCATAGTGCAATGTTTTGAAAATGCAGAAAAAAATGAAAGAAAAACATAAAAATTACCCATAACTGTATCATGTAAGAGGAGTCTGCTCGAGTCAAATCAAATCTGGCCTGTTTTGGTGTGGTTTTGAGCTAAGAATGACTTTTATATTTTTAAAGAGTTGTAAATACCACCACCACCATCACCACCACCACCATCACTACCACCACCACATAACACACACGCACACACACACACACACACATGAATATTCAAAGGAGACTTTACATGGCCCATAAAGCTTAAAATATTTACTACCTACCACTTTATAGAAAAATTTTGCTGACCCATGATCTAGAAGTAACCACTATTATTTTTGGTGCCTCTTTTTTCAATTTCTATTGAGTACCTGTACAAATTTTTAAGGAGAAAAAAACCTGTGCTGTTATATAGTTTTGTATCTTGCTTCTCCCTCCAACTTTAATATTACATCATGAACATTTTCCCATGTCATTAAATTTTTTAAAAACCAATTAAATTGTAATTATATAAGCCAAATATCAACAACTGCCTTTACAGAACAGAACTCTTATAGTTGGTTCCACTTCCCTAGAGTTCAAAAATTTCAAAGGATGAACACATGTTCATATTTCAAAAATTATTTTTGTGTTTAAATATACATAATATAACATTTACCACCTTAAGAAATTTTAAGTGACAGTTCTGTGGCATAAAGTGCATTTGCATTGTTGTGCAATTATCACCACCATCCATCTCCAGGAGACTTTTCATCTTGCAAAACTGAAACTTAGTGCCCAGTAAACAATAACTCCTCATTCTCTTTTACCCTCTACACCATGATTTTTATAGCTACATAACATTTATTTTGGTGTTATACTTTCTGGCTTTCTCCATTTGGTATTTCCTCATCAACGTGGGGAATAAAAGTTATCTTTTTGAGCCTTGCTTTTTGAATTAATGAAGGGAAAGTAATACAAGTATATAGAAGAACTGTCACTAGTGCTTATGATAGAAACTTTTAAAAATTTGGCTTACGCTAAAAGATTATTTCATAATTCAACTAAAGGTCAATTTGGGGTTTAATAGAAAATTGTAGAGATGTAGTTAAAATTTTGGCCCTGTGATATATTGACTTAAGATTTAGATTAGTTAACCACTCTGAGTCTCAATGTTCTTATGTGAAAACCAAGGGTAATAAAAGTGTTAGGGGAGATGTGATGTTTAAATGAGATAAAGTATGTGAAGATGATGTTAGATAACATAACGTGATGCAAATATTAGTTATTATTACTGTAAAGATATTTGCTATCACTTATCAGAGACAGAAATATTTTAATGGATATTTTTTGAATTGCAAGGTCATTACATTGAAATAATAAGGAACAGATGACAATTTCAGAAATTACTTTTTAGCAGCTCAGTTTTTCTCTGGAATTTTACTATTGTCCTGAGAATATTACATGGTTCAAAAGCTGAGCACTTTTGCATGGCATTTACTTAAAATGTAGCCTGAGCATGCTATATGAAGAATTTTAAATAGTCTTACTCAA
This sequence comes from Eidolon dupreanum, assembly GCA_028627145.1. NCBI lineage: Eukaryota > Metazoa > Chordata > Mammalia > Chiroptera > Pteropodidae > Eidolon > Eidolon dupreanum. Next base: position 54,771,439 of record CM053503.1, on the reverse strand, counting down.
TATAAAATATGTCCAATGTCAGCATATTATGTCTTTTTTTTTTACTTAGAGTTTCCCCATTGAGAAACTTGACAGTCAATAAAACAGTTACACTAGACTTTTGTAACTTTCAAAATACTTTTTAATCTACAATCTCTATTTTGTGATAAATTTGTAATTATTACCTATCGTACTTGCAACAGTCTAGAAGCCAAATATTTCAAAAATAAGGCTAACCTTTATAAACTTCAGTTTTCAAGTTTCCAGTATTATAAAATAGTATAAAATAATCTTAAAAACATGTTTCTTTCCCAAGTATTTTTCTTTAAAAATTTCCTCCAGATAGACAAAGTAAGGTGGGTAAATATAAAAATTATGTTTGTTAAATATTAAACATCTGCTAGATTGTCAATTATCCACACCAATCTCCTCTGTTAATAAAGTGCACCAGACCATTGTACTACTCAGCGCTCTTTATGGCTTCTTGTGGAAATTAGAATTCAGGAACCAGATGATGACAAAGGACATTCAGAGTTGCTAGATTCCCCAGAGGGAGAGATTAAACAAAGTTTGTAGATCCTCAAGTTTACATCCTTTCTTTTGGAAAATAACTAAAAAGTGTTATGAATGTAAGCAAGTATAAGAAAGTGAATGGTTGTTTATATGAGGCTCCTGCAAGCAAAGGACCCCTGAAGTTTCAACTTCGCAGTAAATCCATCTCTGTTCAGGGAGCCCAGAAAGGGGGGTTTATTTTCTTGGGAGGCCACTTCTTTCTCTCTGTCCATCTGTTTTCTGCTTGCCTTTTGCATTAGTGTAAAGAATTCAGATGGTGATAATAGACAAACAGAAGTCATGTTCATGAACAAAAAGCTGAAGAGTGTGCTCACTGAAGATTTAGCTGTCCTGCTGAAGGAAATGTTTCTAAGATTTCAGGCTATGGTTGAGACACTGACTGCACAAATAGAACTTAGATCCGAGAGATAGTTGATGGTTTCTTTTTGTGCATGTAGGAGTATCTGGTGACCCATTGATTTACCACCAATTCTTGAACTAATTTCATATATCATGTGCAAATGTGACAGTGCTGGAAAAATATCAAGTTCACTCTCGTTTGCTTGCTGCATACATGCTGTGGTCTCTGTTAGGAGTGTATCAAGCCGACCTTTTTACAAAAATGATGCCTGGCTTGTTGAGTGGGTTAACTTCCACCCTAGCTGTGAAGCAGGGATCTTCAGAGAGTTATTTGGGTGACAAACTGCACAGAGAAGGTGACATTTCTTTTCTGCCTGAGACAATGTGCTGAGTGGCGGTCTGATTGTGTGATAATGGCTGGGAAGCTCTAAATTGCAAGCTTTTCTTCTTTGAGTATATATAGGTTGTTTAGATGTAAAATGACAGGAGTTATAATAAGCAAAGGAGAGAACTTATTAATAACTTTAAAACCAATAAATGTAAAAATTTGCTGAAAATAGTGTTTTTTAAATGTTCATTTATTTAATCTTTATTTAAATGTTCATTTATTTATTTTGGTGATAGGATTTCAAGTATAAATGTGAATCCATTCAATATAGAAGCAAGATTGCCTTTGGGGGGAAAAATAATTTAGTATATTTCTGTTTCGATTTATCTTCATAATTCTTTCCAGCTAAATTCTAGCCTTCATAAATACCATCATGTCATTATTTCAACAAAATCACCCACCCAAACATGACTAGGGGCTATGCTGGGCATTGTATAAAGGAGGTGTCGGGCAGAAAAATAATGGTAAGTTTATCTTTCCACAGCCTCCATTTTCCCTATTAACCTCATTATTTATGTCTCTTTCTTGGTCTTTAGATTCCTTCATTCCCCTACCTGTCATCACTCACTCTGCCCCATCATCTTCTGCTATAGTGTCAACTGATAAGGTATTAGTTCATTAAAGAGTAAGCCTAATTCTCCAATGCGATACTTAGTAAAATTGGCAAAGCCTTTAAAACATGAAAAAACAAAACTATAGTGGCAGAATGACAGTCAGTAGAACTTGAATTCGAGGAAAGGATTCCTTTAGTTTCCTCTAAATAGAACCATGGGATCAACTTCCTATCTCACTCCTTAATTAGTCTAGGGCTGTAGAGAGCCTTTTAGAAGAGACAATCTAAAACAATCAAAAGACAAGCAATAAAATCAATCCAGTATAAACAGAAGCAGCCACACAAATCAGTAAATGTAAGTGTTAGGTGGTGACAAGTGCTAGGAAGAAAAGCAGTCAGAGTGGGAGTGGAGTGATCAGGAATGACCTTTCTGATAAGGTGACAAAGAGCAAATAATCTGGTTTCCATGGTGTATATTTTGTAAATAGTTCAACTTAGAGACTCTACCAGGAAGTATCATTGCTTTAAGTTGGGCAATTCTATGGGTGGTTTATTAGTATTGTTTATAGCCAAACTAGTTGTCTACTTATATTTCCCTTAAACTGTTTCTATGCTAAAATCATGAACATGATATAGAATTTTATGGTTCTGATTTCTCATTCATCTCTGGCTTATAGTGGATTTAACAAATGTTTTCTAAGGAGAATCACAGCCTGATATGTAGATGTTAACTTAATTGACCTTCAAATAGAGTTAAGGAAACTTTTATCTTGGTGGCTGTCCTCATAAGCACTTTTGTTTTTTCAAGGTCTCAGCTCTGCCCCAACTCAATTTTCTATTAAGTCATATTTGATTGGCAAACAAGAATAGCTGCATTCTGGATACTAGCCAGGGAATAAAACTTAGAACAATAATAAAAGAACAAAGATAATAACTAATGGTATTGAGTACTTATGAGCATAGTGACATGTTAAACATTTCATGTCTATTTCTTTCACTTTATTATTACAGCCACTCTGAGACAAATCCTTTTAATAGGCTCCTGGCAGGTGAGGGAATGAAGGCCTAGAGAGACTATGCCAACTTTATAAGGTCAGACAATTAGCTAGATACTGCCCAGGACCCAAATCTGGGTCTGTGAACTCAACTACATACGTTTCAATGTATATTTTTCTTTTTTCTTTCCATTTACTTCTAATAATGTGATCCCAATAGATTCAATGTATTCTTATGAACTTCCCTAAACTTTTCTTTGACTAAGGTAGGAACAAATTAATAAAATGTCTACTGTACAGTTTGTTTTTGTTTTTGTTTTTTTCTGTTTTCCAGGAGCCTTCTTGGTCTATGATTGGAAATGTTCCTCTAATAATGATCTGTTTGTTTGTTTTGTGTCCTTTTCCTGCCATTGCTGATCCACGCCCCAACCATTCTGCCTGCCTCCTCATCTGCTTTTTGCTTTCTCTGTGTGCATCACCAGCCTATTCTCTCAAACAACTTTCTAAGAACCCTGGTAGCCATTCAACTTGTCCAGCTTTTGGTGTAGCTATTGAAAGTCTGTGTCTCTTCTTCACATCAATGTTAAGCCCTGCCTTGATCTACCAGTGCTTGGAAATTTTTACCATATTTACATATTGAGGCATGGCTACACCAAAGGTATAAGATTACCAAAGACTGAATGGAGCAAGATACCTCCTGAAAGCGTAAAGTGAGACAATTTTATGGATGCGTTATTGGGATTTTATTTTGAATTCTCTTCATCCTGCAGTCCTTTCTTTCCTTTAAAAGAGTTTAAAGAAACTTCTTTAAAATTGTCTTCAGTTAAAGTGTATATTTTTGGGTATGTATATGTATATTGAAGTTTTCATAATTAAGATATTTCATTTGATTAAAAAATGTGAAGATGTCTAAAAGACATCGAATTTTATGAGATGTTTGAGAAATAGATGAATGAAAATTTGATGATTTTAGAAGGAAAATACAATGTAAATTTGGCCATTACTACTTATTCTTATATAAGTTGTTTTGAATATAAGGACAGATGCTAGAAACATGATGACCAACCTACAAGTTCTAGGTGATACCTCTCAGGTAGCTGGTATGGAGTTTCTTCCTTGAGGGTCAAACTAGAGCTTCTAAACCTCTATTGGGAAGCTCCAGAGCAAGAATTAGAACCAGGAAGCCCTGAGGGCTATATATGTCACTGGAGCTAAAACTTTGGTTCCATACTGAGTATTTCTGTTCTCACTGGTTCCCAAGAAGTGGAAAGAATACTGAGCAGTTGGGCTAAACCTGTACCATTTGAGGAAACAACAAAGTGGGGAGGCTTCCTTCTAACTCTTCCCTCTGTCCCCTGTGAGCCCAGAGTTAGAAATGTTTTGCCTTCCTCTTGGTACATTATTTATGGTACATCAGACCTGAGCCTAAATGAGCTAACCACAACAGAAGAGGCAAGCATACAACTGTGAGATGTCGTCATTCAGAGAAAGACCAAACAGAAGAGGTAGGTACTCAGAGAAATAGAACCTCTAAAGACCCCTGAAGAGACAGTTGTGAGCCTACTCCAAAGATTTTCTGAAACCAAAACAAATAAACATGATTTTCAAAAAAGCAGTAGGAGAAAAGGATGAACTCTGTAGATATCTTCATTAATAAGAAGAAATACCAAGTAAAAGTGATCACTCAAAGAACAGAAGAAAAATATAGAGATGGAAAAGATAAAGGAAAGTCATGTATAGGTCCAGAGATTTAGAGCACAAACAATAGGCTTTCCACATCATTTACACAGATGTAAATGATGAGTGAAAGGCTATCATTTTACAGATAAAAATGAAAAATTTCCTAGAATAAAAGAAAACTTCAGTTTATAGTTTGAAAGAAGATACTGAAATCTAAGCAGATTTGGTAAGAAAAAATAAAATAAAATAAAATAAAATAAAATGGCATACCTGTGTGTATAGTAGTAGTATTCTTAAACTATAAGCATGAAAAGAAAAATGTTCATGCTTCCAGACAGGAAATATAAGACACCCCCAAAATAAAAAGAACAATTTTTATTGAGACCACATATCACAGAGGTTAAAAATAACAACATGAGACACACAGTTTAGTTTTGATTTCTGGTCCCTCCATTTACTGATTGTGTGACCTTGAGTAAATTACTTAACTATTTCTGTTTGCTTATGTGTAAAGCAGTAATAGTACTTAATCTGTTAGATTTTATGAGGATTAAATTAACTGGTAGTGAATTGATATACGATGCTTTAGAATTGTGCCTGGTACAGAGAAGTAATACATTCGGTTGCTATTATTATTAGATTCTTTATGTTAAAGAGGCAAGTAAGAAGACAGAAGAAAATTATCTGCAAAGAAAATAACTAAATTCAGAGATACTATACCGAGTCAATTGTCCTCTGTCCTGATGACAGATATATGTGACTATACAAGAATTCAAGGAGTATGTCAATACATACCCCATCTGAGAAATTTTGAAAAATGCAGGTTACTTATCTTAAAGGTATAAGAAGAGAGGAAATCGAGACTCCCTTCATTTTACACCTAGGTGAGTGGAACCCCCTAGGCCTCAAGATTTACAGGGTCCCTCAGATCACAGACAGACTAAAATTAAATTTCTTGAAGAAATTTTGGTTACCCCAGATGTCAAGAGCCAGTGTTCATACCTGGCACAGTACAAACCATCAGTGTAAATATCCACTCTTGAGATCAACATTGTCCAGAAAAATGCTTCTCCGGAACTTGTCCAGAAAACATTTTTTGTAGCAAAATAGGATGCTATAAATGAATAAATATTTGTTAAAATAAAAAATTAAACACAGGGAAAAAGTTAACCTGTGAATTAGACACAGTTGAGAAATTACTGAACTAATGTTTAATGCTTCTCCAGAGCTTTCTTAGTACATAGAGGATATTAGCCACACAAATATTTAGGTCTAGAAAGAAAATTTAATTAATTTATCAAATCCTTCCTTTCAGATAGCATGAATACAATAGTTCTTTCGTACTGAAGTGTCATTTTCCACTAGTACTGAGAGTCTATTTTCTTTCTCTTCCTTTTCCAATTCCTGGCTCTGGAGGCACTAAAAAATTGCATAGTATTTGCAACAGGTCCCCATTTCAGGTGAGAAATATTTTTCTGTATCAACAATGCAAATTATTTTTTAATCTGCACATATGTAGACTTAACATAACATGACTGAAGTATAATATATATTTTTAAATCATTGATATTAAATGAGTACTGAATACTAAAATTGAAAATAGTTTTATTTTTGTAAAGAGAGTAAGATTTATTAAATGTTTAAAATTATATCAAATTCAGCCTTTGAAAAATACATTTGACTCAAAAATTTTAATTATTTATTGTAAGTTGCATTTTAATTTTAATGTTATTAGATAATTTAAATATATTTGAAGAATATTTTTGAAAACATGAAAAATAATTTTAGATTATTATTCATCTGTTTTAATTTTTGATGAAATTATACTCAATTTTTATATTTGTGATTAAGTTACTTTTTACTTTTAGTCTCAAGTAATTTTATTATAAGAACATATTTAGTAATTTTGCTTAGATGAAGGCTAGAAATAAATTTTATAAAACAAAAATATGATAATTTATGAATTATGTGTTTTTATTTTATAAACATTACTGATTGATCGACAGAATTTTTTTAAAAATGTAGAGAAATTTGTATCAGATTTTATCTGAGATAAGAATAGAAATATTGATATTATTCAAGATAGAGTTTACGCACACTCAAATAAGAGACGATGCATTTGTTATTCTGTTCACAAAACTGATAAAAATTAAACATTCACTTGACCATAAAGAAAATCTTAATAAAAGTTTCAACATATACACTATAGGCCATAGTTCTGATCATATTCAATAGTTAGAAATAAATATTTAAGGTGACCAAAAATATTTCTAATACTTGGAAATAAACAAACATTCTTGAACAATCTTCTTACCAAAGTAGAAATTAAAAGCAAAGGTAAAATCTATCTATATAGCAATTAGTAAAAGAATGAAGGTCTTAGTCAACATAAGATTCTAGAAAGGAGTTAAAATGGTTCCAAATTTGAAGTACCTCCTAGACCTTGGCAGAAATAGACACATAAACTTTCTGGTAGAAATTATATCCATTTTAGGAATTCAGGGTGCCTACATATTAAAACAAATAAGAGATTGCAAGGACAGATCACCAAGCTTACAAGGAAACAAGGCACCATAAGAGATATGCAATAAAACCCACAAATAACAGACTTAGATTTCAAGAACTTCAGATTTTGAAGCTCCTGGAATACTTAAAAAATAAAATATAAAATCACAAAGATGAACAAGCAACAGAAAACATTTTTATAGGAAAATAGGATGCTATAAATGAATAAATATTTGTTAAAATAAAAAATAACACAGTAAAAGAGTTAACCTGCAAATTAGACACAATTGAAGAATCGATAAACTAAAAAAATCATAAGAGATTATCTTGAATGCAGTGCAATGAGACAAAATACGAAATACTATAAAAAAGAAAGTAAGTTCTATGGAATATAGAATAAGTTCCAACAAATCTAATCAGAGTCTCTGAGAAAGAGAATAAAAGAAAGAAGATGAATATTTGAAAGGATTATAGTTATGAATTTCAGAGAATTACTCAGGATAAATAAAAGGAAATGCACAGTTAGACACATCATAATGAAATGGATTATTATCAAAATAATAAATAATAAATTACTATGATAATAAACAATCAAATTGAAATAATCAAAAAGAATAGCCAGAGAGGGAAGAGCAATCACTCCAAGCAAGCAACAATGAGATCAACTGCAAACTTTATCAGCAACAATTGTAAACAAGAGCCAGTTGAATAATGTCTTTAATATGTTGAGAGAAAATAACTGTTAACCTAGAATAGTATACCCATCAAAATCCTCTTCTAAAAATAAAGGTACAATAAATATATTTTCAGATTTAAGAAAACTGAGTTTTATTATCAACAGACATTTGTGAAAACACCTTATAAATTTCATACCCTGGGAAGAAGAAAAACGATCCCAAAGGGAATGTCTGGGATGGAAGGAAGGAGGGTGAACAAAGAACATGGAAAATACAGATATAAATCTAAAATAAACATTGCATGCTAACTTGACAGGTTAAAATGCAAACCTCAAGTACTGGGCAGGAACAGTATGTGAACTGGGAATAGAGTGGGAGTAAGAAGATTTAAAGTGTTTCAAGATTCTTGCATTGCTTAGGAAGGGAAGAGAGTAGTGTTTAATTTTAGTCCTTCAGTTAAATATGCATGTGGCAAATGACTGCAAACATAAAGTGAAACAATTGGATAGAATGTATAATTTTCAAACCATAGGCAGAAAAAGGCAAAAAAGATTAAGAAAAAGAAAATCCTAGGAAAAGTAGGGTACATAGAAATCAAAATGCGAGAGGATAGAAATAAGTCAAACTATACTAATTATCATAAGGAATATATTAAAACCATGGCAGCCAGTTAAAAGAATGCTATATTGGATTTTAAAATTCAAATATAAATTACTTTACAAGAAACACAGAAAGTTCTTACACTGTTAGAGTTTCCTGAGAAGCACATACAAGGAAAGCATTAGATGTATAAGATTTTTTTTGGAGAAATTTAGATTTAGCGAGTAGTAGGAATATGAGGAGACAGACTTCATGGTAAGGCAGGTCAGATACATATAAAAAGAGAGAAGAAGAAAAGAAGAATTGGATAGGAAGAGCCTGAGACAGCAGCACAGTTCTGAGAAAGTCTCAGTCAGACTAATGGAGTCCATGGCAAAGACTGACCCTAGATTGATCCCATATTGGGTTCAAATGACCAGTCTCTACTACCCCTGCTGTTCTCAGTCATTAGCTGAGAGCATCTGCGGTGAGGCATGTCCTCAATGGGAGTATCACGGTTGGTCTGAAAGTGTGGCAACCAGAGGTTTTGGTCAACTATCTCTGCTGTAAATTCTCTTGAAGGAAGATTTGAGCAGTCCACTATCATGGCCGCCACACACAGAAATGCTGGAACTAATATGATGGGGAAAGATCTACAAAACTAACACTAACAGCAAATATAAAGTGAAGTAGCTTTATTAAAAATAGAGAACAATAGGCTTAAAAAAAAGACTCTTTATGAAAGTTAATCAACCTCATTAGTTTCTGGTTTAACCTTTCTATATTTCTCTTTGCAGAAACATATATTTTTATTTCTCTTACAAAAAAATTAACATGCTATCTTCTGTTATTAGGTTAACATACTATAATTTATTATCTTATTAAGAAAAATTATTCTTTTGCACTTTGCGTTTTTCACTTCATGATATGCTATGAAAATCACTTCATATCAGTCCATGAAGATATTCCTTAGTATTTTTTACACCCAGGTAGTACTCAGTTGTATGGATGTACCATGGTTTATTTAACATATATTTGTGGAAAAAAAAACTTAAGAAGGACAAGTCAGAATAGTGAGATTGGTTCCTCTAAGAGTGAAAGGGAAAAGGGTGAAAGATATAAGGGAGATGAGGGAGTAACATTTCTCTGAGAGTATCTTTTTATGTAATTTTGACTTTTGTAACATACTCAAAAATTATATCTAATTACATCAACAAGTATATAAAAAAGTTTTTCATAATGGAATATAAAGAGAAACATAGGAACCTTACTCTAGTTGAAATTAATAACAAAACCACAATGAAGGGAGAAAATGAATAACCAAGTAACACTGAATATAGTACATTCAATCTGAAGATAAAAAAAATTATAAATGAACATGAATTCTAGTTAGTTTGATTTTTTCAGTAGTATGGGTTAGCAGTTCTGTAATTTCTTATGTAAAAAGGAGGTTGAACAAATGAGTACATATAAAGAAACTGAAGCTAGTTTTTTTTTTTTTTTCACTTTGAATAAGAGCACAACATGGATAGAAGGATGATTAAACTATCTGGAGTTAGACTGCAGTTGGAGGTATTAACATAAACTCATGGATGTTTAGATAAATCATAGATGATAGAAATAAATAGATATATGTGTGTATATCTCCCACATCTTTGGTACCCCAGGTTTGTCTGCAGAAAGGGTCTAGAAAATAAAGACATCCCAATAGCGATGAGCACACCAAATTTTGGTTACTAATGCCATTTACCTAAGAGGAAGGCTGAGCTTCTTGGAATAATGTAGGGCTGTGAACAAGCTCTACAAGGAAAAGTACAAGAAAAGTACAAGATGACCCAGAAAAAGTAAAACATGATAAAAAAAAAAAAAGTAATGGAGATATGTCAAAATGATCCAGGAGCCAGCTTAAGAGGAGGGAAGTTTCTAGGCTAGATCCTTAATCTGCTCCCTGAGAGAAACTCGATGTTTCAGTTCTCTATGGAGCCTGGCTCTCTTCTCTGAAAAAGTCTTTTTTTTTCCCCTAATATTCTCCATGGCCCATCTGAAATTGGCATTAAGAATTATTTAAGGGGACTGTGGAGTTTTTGGTACTTATATTTTGCCTGTGGAAGTTTGAAGTCCCAAGGGTTTTAAGACATGAATAATCAGTGAATTATTACAGTGGTTTCTTTGGCAGTAAAGATCCTGTGGAAATATAATAGACTTCTGACATATTTGTTTCCAGCCCATCCCATATATCAAGAATCCAAATCACTCCTAAAGGTAGGGTTATATGACTGCTTTATCAGCTTCCTCTTTCCGCATTCTTACCTTTCAATTTAACAGCATCTACTTTGGAGGCATTTGAAAGAATAGGCTTGGGTGGGACTTCAGTAGCTTTATACTGATTTTTTAACATGGGACTAAATCACTTTATTTACCTGAGGAAACTTAATAGGCTTCTGTTTCTCAAAGATTTTATTTTTCTGTTTTTTACTTCTTAAGTTCTAGAGGAGTTAGCTTTTTCATCCTGATTTCCAACTGTGATTTCAAATCAGCCAATTTTTACATAAGGTTGTTTTTTGATTATTTTGTAATACCTTGCTAAAAGCAGCAAGAAAAACCACTACACATTAATACTCTTTCCAACCACTTCTAAAGATATAAGCTCAGTAGGTATATAGTCTGTTTGAGTTGTGATATATGGCAATTTTACCAAATATTTTATGTCTGTATAGTATTGGTTTCCACTTCTCCACTTTATTATCTATTTTCTCATTGCCTACAGTTAACCTCTAAGCCAATATAATTTTTGTTGTTGTTGCAGTACCACTGTGTGTATGTACTACTGCACATAGATTGACTCTATAAAAGAAGCCACAGGCACGAATCTGCAGGAGCTGAGCAGAGCTGTTGAGGACAGGACACTGTTATGAACATCACTCATTCATAGAGTCACCAAATGTTGGAGCCAACTCAATGGCATATAGTATATACGACACTCTGTGTTAAGGTGTAACTTTCCATATTTTTAGGATAGCACTGTCTGCTATCACACATTCACCCTAACGTGTTAGTTATGCCTACTTGACATAATGGTCCAATGAGTGCCCTGGTCGGTAGGCAGTTTTTCATTACATAGTAATTCAGGGCCTTAGACTCCTTTCATCTTATTCCTCTAAAGTCTTGGTGTCTTCACCTCTAGCCAGGGGATGGGAAATTGGATGTAAAATCTGGTAACACACATCATTTCAGCTCACATCTCATTAGTGAGCAGTAGTCACGTAATCTCTGGCTGAGTGACAACTCCACATTCTGGAAGAGGAAGCACAGATTGTATGTAGAGAGCTTTCTCTACCACTGTTTACAATAAATATTTCATAATCCTTTGTTTATACTTAGACAATCAGCTGCGCAAGACCAGACTTGCTTGCCTGCTTTTACTCCCAGCATTGGTCAAATTGACCTTTATTTTTCCTGTAGTGAAATCAAATCCCAAATGTTAAAATCAACATTTTTTAAGGCTTTGCTTCTGTTAAACTTTATTATGGCAGTTGCATTTCTATTGAAATGGTAATAGTTTAAGGAACATATTTTTATTGAATACAACTTTGCAACAGAAATTAGAAATAATGCAATTGGTGTTTAGATGGCTTTTTAGAATTCCCTCTCTACTTTGTTGTGCTATTCTGTTGGGCCTCTTCAGAATAATTTGTTCTCTGTGCTCTCAAGTTTAAGAAAATCATGCTTAAGTTACTCCCATGCTTCTCAGAGAGGCAGCATGATAGTCAGTAGCTGTGTTATTGGTTGAACTGATTCTAAAAAAAAAAAAAAGACATGTTAAAAATTCAAATCCCCATTGCATCGGAACGTGACCTTACTTGGAAACAGGGTCATTTCAGATGGAATTCTTTGAGAGACGAGGTGATTAGGACAGGCTAGTCAACATGACTGGGGTCCTTATAAGAAGAAGAAAGGTGTATGCAGACACACACACACACACACACACACACACACACACACACACAGGGAAACGGCCATATGACGACAGAGGCAGAGACTGGAGTGATGCAGCTGAAAACTAAGGAATGCCAAAAACCAGTGGCCACCATGGGAAGCTAGCGAGAGGGGAGGCAAGATTCTGCCCAAAGTTTCAGAGGAACGTGGTTCTGCTGACACCTTGAATTTGGACTTTGAGCCTCCAGAGGCTCGAAGTGAGAGAATAAATTTCTGTTTTCGTAAACCACCCACTCTCCCCAGTTGTGGTATCTGTGATAGCAGTCCTGGGAAACTAATAAAAGGTGCAAGGTTGAAGATGAATCAGGTCTGTGGTTGAAAACCACTTTCCTCACTTGCCATCTGTGTGGTCCCGGGCAGGACGCTTTGCCTCTCAGAGCCCATTTCTTCAACTATAAAATGGGAAAGAATAATGTCTACCTTTCATAACTGTTAGGAGAATTTTAAAAATCTTGAACACAACTTCTGACACTATAAATGCTGGGTTAAAGGGAAATAATTGTGGCATGTTATTTGTTGGCATACTGAGTGGCATAGTGTCTGGATGTTCTTTCAGATATCTCTGTTGCAGCTTTGAACCTGATAAAAACTAATTCTGCACGATATGAATTTGTATACCCAGATATCTCTGTATTCTATGGTTCAGACGACAATGACGCCATGCATAAGCAAATGATCTGTTTAGCTTTGGCCTTGGAGCAGCCAAACTCTTTTATGAGAAAGGATCAAGAAGGATACAGTGATGTGGTCAATTCATAAATTCAAGAAATATTCACTTAGCACTTAACATAGTCCCTGACACTATGCTAAGCCCAAGTGATGCCAAGGAGAATAAGGTAATGTCCTCTCACAGATAATTTATAGGCAGCTTCTTATGATGAGTCTTTTGAGTGAAGTAAGGTGCGAGCTCAGAGCACTTGTGGTAGCAGCATCTCTTCCAAACTCGGGAGCCAGGAAAGGCTTCCTGGAGATATGTCCTCAGCCGAGCCCCCACATGAGTACTAATTATTCAGAGGAAAAGGGATGTTTGGGTGTACAAGTACTCCAAGCAGAGGGTGCAAACGAAGCACAAGGGGCTTATAACAACCAGTTTCCTGGTGATTTCTCAACAGCACCTAAGAGTAGCTCTGTGGCTGTATCTGTATGTTTTTGTGTATTTTGGGGATATAATTCCCCTAAAATTAAAAAATTTAATTTATCTATGGTAAGTGAGTATTCCTTTGTAATCTTGCCATTATTCTGGTCTTTAATTTGCTTCTAGAGATACTTTAATGATAATTTTTCAGTTAAAAAATCATCATTCTGGATAAAATAAAATAAAAACAAAAAGCAGCATGGTTCTTTTTCTTTTACTCTGCTATTTGTTAAAAGAGTGCTAGCTTGACTAAGCAATGAAATATTCCTCCCTTTTTCCTTTTATTTTACAAATATAGCTTTTAAAAATCATCCCTCTTTTTTTTTTCTTCAGCATTTTTCTTAACCTTGGTTCATAATGTGCCTCAATTTTCTGAAAGCTATTTGTACAGGTTTGTTTTTCTCATTTACATTTGTGCTTGCTCATCCCCTCCCTGTACTGTGACATATGTGTGCGAAGATGTTCTTTTCAAAAAGGAGTCTATCAGAGATGTCCCCCTGGATGACCACATTGCCCTCTTAAAGATGCCTCTTCCTATCATCTCCATTTTATTCTTCATTTAGATTTGAGATTCAAAATCTCATTTATTTTAGAGCTTTACTTGTCCCTTGAGCCATGTCCCTCTTTGAGATCATACCTAAGGTTTTGAAAATTGCCTCCCTAAAATCTAAGAAACAGGCCTAATAATTCCCAAAGTTCTCTTCACTGATTATTGCAGCCACCAAGAAGTACTAGAAATGTGACACTGGGAGAACTTCCTTAGAGTGTGTATACAGGATATTAAATAAAAGTTTTCTTATTGTTATAGAGCTTCACAGAGGCCCCAAAGGCTGCAAATGACTGGTAACATGTTCCCTCACATCCTAAAGGAAGGACCCAGCACCTCTGTTAAACATGCAAAGGACGTGGTCCAACGTGAGTTATTCCACAAAAGCTCTTCCCTTACAGAAGGCTAGATGAGATGATGCGAACATCACCGAGATGTTGAAGCAGCTGGTAAGGAAGTTCTTTTTTGGTGAGAGTGATCAGCATCCTGAGAATCTCCACCTAACTTCCCATAAGAAGACAAGGGAGAGAGAAGCTCCCCATCCCTTAAGTCAATTGAGAGTGGCTTCAAAAAACTAAACCATACAAAACCAAACCAAAGCAAATGAAAATAACAACAACAAAAAATCTGAGGAGTTTGGCATGTCCCTATAGCCAGCTGCTCTTTACAGCTGAGAACGAGACAGTACTGACAGTGGTCTACATGTCCAGATGCTGGTGAGTCTGAGATGGAAGAGGATGGATGGTTTATCTTGAGAGCACCTTTGCTCAAGACAGTGCTGATTTGTGCAAGGTAAACTCAACAGAAGGGAGACCACCAGCAACAAGGGGCTCTGAGGGAGTTATGAGACCTATCAGAGCAACTGTAGCCCACATCAGTGAAACTGTAGGTGAAATGTCACCAGCAATATGAGTTTTAAAGAACCCACAAAATTACCCCATGGAGAAAAAGTCAGGGTTTGGCATTACCACATCTAAAGAGCACTAATTATAGATTTCAACTGAACCAGTAAAGTATGAAATTTTTGCCTTATATCTTTTCTCCTTCCTTCAAGTCCAACCCTGAAGGAACTAAGTGCAGATGAATGAATGGGGGATAAAAAGTAGAAGAACAAGATTAAAAAAATGGAGAAGAAGCAGTCAGGTGTGATACACACAGCTGGCAGTCCACCACGATTGTGCTCCCCTTCCATAAGTATATTGTGTAGGAAAGTGACTACCTACCACGGGGTTACTTTTTCCAAAGGCAATGCCTTCACATCTAGATGGGGCATGTGATTGAGTTCTGTGCAGCGGATGTGGATGAAAATGATGTGTTACTTATAACCCTGGCTCACATTAACCTCCCATTGAATTTTCTATGTTCTCTCTTCCCCCTTTTGTCATGTGGATATTGAAATTCAGGACTTGGCAGACACCATAAATACTTCATCCCTGCACCCTTAGGCTTTAATATTTAAGTTCACACTAACCTATTTTCCAACTGCCTATACCTGAGTCTCTTTGCCTGAAGGCTTTCTCTAGCTATTGGAGCCTTCTTTGCACATATATATGGCAGCCTAGAAATGCCAGAAAATTAGAACCTCCCCATTTTGGAACAATTCTAAGCCAATGACTCTTTGGAGTTGGTGAATAAATACCCCAGCTTCCTTCTGCTTGGGTGAGATAACATTGAGGCATATGTTGTATACTGTTTTGCAGCAGGATTAATCTCTATTTGCTCTCAGTTATAACTTATGTAACAATTATTGTCTTATTTCCTTTCCCCATATTACTTCCTTACTCTTTAGTGATCATCTGCAATTGCTTCCCAAGTAAAAACTTCTTTTATTCAAATTCTTATTTCAGGATCTACTTTTGGGGAAACCTGAACTAAGATCAGGGCAACTTTGGAATCCATATTATTGAAGATTGCTGAGCCTGACCTGAACCTCAGACATCTTGGATCCTTGAGTGACTGGGTGGAGCAGAGCCCCCATTCCTTATCTACACTACATTGCCCCAGCGTCACTATAGCTGATTCCACTTTTTATGAGCAAAACTAAATTTCAATTGTGTTAAGTCACTGATATTTTAGGTTTTCTATGTTAATAGAACCTTAACTAACATGATATGTACACCTCACTTCCCCTTTGGCAAATTTCCAAACATAAATCAGATCCAGACCAGGGAAAAGGAAAAGTCTTTAATTGGATGAGAGTTTGAAATTTTCTTATTACTCTGGCTGGATTTTTGTTGAAAATGAAACTTAAGACTCATTTTCTAAGAGTGAGCAAGATTTCATCCAGGGGTGGGGAAAAACAAGTTGAGAGAAAAGGTAAAAATATTAAGTTGCTTTCTGCTTACATCATACTAAGTTCAGCTCTTTCAATAAACTGGTTATAAGTTACATATGTTTATTTGATTCAGTAGAAGTAGCTATACTCACAGTTCAGTGTGAGCTAACAAAACGGTATACAAAATATTTTTGCTTGGCAAATTAAATATTACCATATTTAATTTTATTAGTTTTCCATCTAAAGGTATACCTATATGAATATACATTGCTCCATCTGTGATATTAGCCTACCATCTTATTTTACTTATGTAAATAGAAAGAAATATTAGTTATGAACTTTGAGTTTGCAGGTTTTCATAAAAAATTCTAAACCTCCTACTCTCTCCTCCCTACCACCTCAAGCCTGGTACCTAGATGCTATGTTTCTTTGTAGCTCCTTTGGGCTGAAGGTTTGGTTGAAACAAGTGCTTCGCTATCAACTTCTCTTTAGGCTCTGGACACAGTCTCTGTTTAACCTATGGTCCTTCTTTTTTGTTTCTTTCTCAAAACTTCATCTCATTAAGAAGGCGGAACCCCGAGGTCATGCCCAGGTGTAGCCCTGTCAGGTCCCACTTTCCTAGAAAACAGTAGTGACAACAAAAGAACAAACTAGAACAAGTTCTGAGTGCTCGTGCCAAGAACAGGTACAAAATAACTATACTTTGAAAGTGTAAAATAATAGAATAGCAAAGGTCAAAATGAGAGTTGACAGTTAATGAGTCTGTTTTATATTTTATACCACAAAATGGTACTTTTGTATTAAGTGAGATGCCATTCTATCTACAAGGTGAGATTTAAAATCTAAATTTAGTTGGATAAATCATAATATATTACATTTATTGAATATTTACTATATGCCAGGTATTGTTGAAAGCACTATGTATATTCTAACTCATTTTATCCTGACAATGCATTCTTCTAAGCAAAGACTCTCCTTATGTCCATTTAACAGATAAGAAACTGAGGAACTGAGAGGACAAGAAAATTGTTCCAAGTCACACTGCTCAGAAGTAGTGGAGTTTTGATTTAAATACAGGCAGGCTGGCTTCCAAACTATGGTATTAACCTCTAATGCTTGTTGAGCTGCCATACAACAGCAGAGTTAGGGCTAGGCATTTCATCTTGATTTACCCCTCACAACAATCTTTGAGATAGCATTCTCAATTTGTAAATAAAAGTACAAAGGCTCAGAGGTTAAAAAATTTGCCAAGGCTATATTTATGATCTGATGCCCCAAACACTCTTCCTTAACTTTAGGATACCAGTATAATTTGTTGTCTGAAGTTCAGTGTTTAAGTGTGGAAAGGGACAATTTTAACAATTATGCTGGTACAGTAGGACTCTCTCAGGCACACTGCAATATGTAATCACCCTCCACTCTTCTGAACCTGACTAGGCGATGATATTCTACCTCAAATCTTTGAAGAGTTCTTCCAAATGACAAAAGAGAAAAATGTTTCCCCAGGGTTTTATAAATTTCTGTAAACCCTTATCCTCCCCTCTCCCTATATGTCTGTATTCTCTTTGAAAATCCCTATTTCCCCTTTGAAATCCTGTTTGACCAACTTCTCTACTTCGTCTTCTAAAGAAAAAAACATACTACAGTTAGAACTTATAAATGGATTTTCTTCAAGTGTGAAATGACGGTTAATGGAGCCTTGGAGAAAATAACAACCTTTCAACTAATAGAACAGAGCTGAACAAAATGGGAGGAGAACATGGCAAGGACTAATAATTTAAAGAGAAATTTATAGGTCTGCTGATCTCATGACGAAGAAATAATTTGCTGTCGGCATCTTCAGGGGCAAGAAAATAGTGCTCAAAACCAGCTGTGCATGGGACTCTCCTCTGACATTGAAAACAATGCAAATGCCCAAGTCTCATCCCAGATTTACTGAATCGGTCTTAGAGGGTTGAACTCTTCAGCATCTGTGTCTTCTTAGAGCCTTACCAGTGAATCAGATTCACAGCCAGGGAGAACAAATCGATATTAAATTCCCCTGACCCCAACAGATCTTTCTTGTAGAAGCATGGACCACGCATGTTAATATTCATCTCACTCTTTTATAGTTACCAAACAATTCATCCTGGGTTTTTTAATTCAACATCTTTTAGGCGGAAGTTTTTTTGGTTGCTTTTCTAATCTAAAATGGTCAAACCTCATCTTTCAATAATGTTTAAAGTTTTTGCAATTTTTCATGGTTCCTTCCTCTTATTCTCTAACACCTCTTCATTCTCTACATGTTCTAATACATATATACATATATGCAAACTTATATGTATATACATATGTATATTGCATATTCATTCTTATAGGTAATTCAGGTAAACATACTCATATATGTAATTAAGGTAAATACGTACATATATAGATATATAGATATATATGTATAAATATATAGATATGTATGTATTCACCTGAATTATTTTGAGATTTTAAAATAAATATCTCCTTTTTTTTCATAAAAATGTCATCCTATATTAGTTTAATTTCTTGTCAGAATTAGGAAAGATATCTTAAACTTGTCTTTGATTTTTAAAAATATTGTAGATAATAAACATCAGGTACAATGATTTTGAAGAACTCTCATGTGTTGATATGTTTAAATCATAGAACTATTTTGTTTTGTTTCCAACTGATTGTTTTTCTCAACACGTCATGATGAAAATTTTAAAACGTACAGCATAGTTGAAAGAACTTTAAACATCCATGTACCCATCACCTAGATTCATCCTGGGTTTTTTAGTACTACTTATACTATTACATATTTACTCATCTGTCACTCTTCCCTCTGATCCACTAACCCATCTTATTTTCAGTGCATTTCATAGTATATTTACACATTGATTTTAATGAATGTTATTGCTATTACTAAAGTTGATGGTGACAAACTACCTCAACTGCATATTGTCATTTAGTCAAGCAAGTCTTCATTCAAAAGAACTTTCATTGGAAAAGATAGCACAGGTCAGCCTCTGTTTTGAGGAAAAAAAATATTTGGCTGGTAAAGGGTTTTAAGGGTTTGTATTAAAGCTCTACATAATTTAATATATTTTTTATTTTAACATTGATTACTTTTACAACATAATTTGAAAATATTAATCTTTTGATCACAAATATTAATAAATAATGACTACTTGCCCAGTATCATTTAGGATAAAGCACCATTTAAAAGTAGAACTGTTAAGTATTAGCATGTATCTGATTTTTGTCCTTAAATATTGAAAATATAAATAACAGAAGGTTTTCACAAAATAAGGTCCTTTGATATTGGCTTTATTTAAGGACAGCATACAATGATTCTCTTCTCCAAATATTTCTCATACCTGCCTGAAATGCCACTTTCATGTATCATAGCTTTTGGGGAGATCTTGTAAAAATGCCAAGAATCTTTACTGCCATTTCCTGCTCTCCTCAGTCCCTCTGGACTGTTTGGCCAGGACAGGGAGACCTGTAGATGTCATACCCCATCAACAGGTGATAGATAGAATTAATCTTGCTACCTGATATTTTGGTGTCTTGGAAACACTTGGATTCATCCAGGTGTCCACTAAATCAGCCTTTACCAGCCTCCATGTGCTTGATGTCTACATGGATTGGACTTTCATACCAATTTTCTGCCAAGTGCTCCAGTTCCTTGAAACTCAAGTCAGCTTGATGAAGTGCAGGGAGGGCAGTACCAATACTTGCCTGTCCCTTCTGTTCCTCTGTATCAATTGGCCAAACCCAGGGTCTCATAATTCCAGTCCACTTTGGAGATGCCACTTCATATAGATATGCCACTTGAAACCATGGCCCAAATACTAGTATGATCTCAAGGATAGCTTATATTTAGAATGCCTTCCATCCTGCATCTCCAGCCACAGGATTAGATTTCCCTGTATGTAAATGCTGATGCTGGTTTGAATGGAAGCTGGCCTAAGATAGAAGCGATTATGATTCTGATTGCTACCGTTTTGTGAGTCAGGCCCCATATCATAACCT
Source organism: Eidolon dupreanum (assembly GCA_028627145.1). Taxonomy (NCBI): domain Eukaryota; kingdom Metazoa; phylum Chordata; class Mammalia; order Chiroptera; family Pteropodidae; genus Eidolon; species Eidolon dupreanum. The sequence continues at coordinate 54,751,192 of CM053503.1, read as the reverse complement.
AAACAGCCTTAGGTCCTCTCTTTTCCTCTGATCCATGCATTTAGCACACCCAGAGTCTTTAAAACATGGATAACAGAGACAGTGCTGGGTTCAAATTTCGGCTCTGCCACTTATCAACTGTGACATTTCGCCAGTCCCTTAACATCCTTAAATTTCAGTTTCTTCATCTGAAAATATGAGGTTATCATAGATAGCACCTGCCTCATTGCATGTTGATGGCTTTTCACTGAGATAAATGCCTGAAAAGTGTCTAACATATTGTGATATACATTATGTTCAAAAATGGAACTTAAAATAAAAGTTAAAAGTACCAATATTATTTTAGACACTTAAAGCCATTTCTAAAGCACAGTGAGTTCTAAATAAATAAATAACCTAAAGTGTATTTTTATTTGTTGTTATTTTTGACCCTTTGCTACCTAAACATTATTCAGGCACCTGACAAAGACTTGTGATATAAATGGTACATGAGAGGATTACAGACTATAAAAACAGAATAAATTTCTTTTATTCCTTCCTTATTCTCTTCCCCCTGCAATTCACTATTTACTGAAACTTTTACTCATTTATTTGTTCATCCAAAAATATTTCCTAATGGACACTGTACTAGGCTAGGTACGAAGGCTGAGGTGAGGCATAATGGGACTTATAGGTTATGTTAAGGAGCTGAATTTTTCCTACAGGTGACAGAGATGCATTAAAGAAATTTTATCATAGAGTGACCTTCTTCATATTTTCATATTTGCATGTTAAGAGAACAACTTGGATGACAGTGTGGAGCATGGATTAATAGGGGTGAGGACCAACAACAGAGAGACCACAAGGCTTCATGTATGATAGCTCATGCTGTGATCATTCATGCCTTTTTGCCTTTGCATTGTCTGGAAGCCCTTCCCATGGTCCTTCTCCACCTTCTCCTCCTCCAGGAAGCCTTCCCAGACTCTCACAAATGGCATGGTCCTGCTCTAAGCTTCCCAGAACTCTGCACTTACTCCAATCTTAGCATTTACTAGAACATAACAAAATTATCTATTTTCTTGTTTGTCTTTCGCACCAGATAATAAGCACTATGAGGGCAGAACCTATATCATGTTCATCATTGCATCCCCAAGTCTCATTTCAGTGCACAGTGCATACCAGATGCTTAATAAATATTTAATTAATAACTAAATAAGTTTGACCAGTCAGTGAAGCCTACCTTGCATGGCTCTATCAAGAGAAGTAATAGGTTAATAGAAAAAAACAACATGATCATAAATTTTTGCTAGTACAGCAGCTAGGTTATTGTATGAATATGGATGAATAACTAGGTGGGGCAGAAATTAGGAAAAAATTCCCAAAGGAGATGATAGTCTCTTTATATCTTCAAGGTGAATACCAGTGCATTAATTGGACACTTCAGACAGAAGAAAGAGCACACACAAAGAACAGATGAGTAAAGATTGACGTGCCTGGGTCCTGTCTAGAGCCTGGGAACAAGGGAGCCCATGAGGCTTTGGGGCATCAGGGCTACTCCATGCATTGCCAGCTCTGGATTTGACCTCCAAGGGGCAAGCAGCTCCTTATGTTTCAGATAAAGTTCTTATGTACCAGATTCTTATAGGGGCTCAACCTGCAGGTGGCGAACCCCACTGTTGGAAAGGGAGCTGGACCATGGAAAGCTGCTCTAGAATCGTGTTGAGGGTTGAAGTCTTTCTGGTCTGAATTCTTAAAAATCTGTTTTGCTTTTTAAACTGAGGTCAGTCCTTTAGCATTGTTCCTATTCTCTGTGCTTTACAAAGATTTATGGCAGTGGTTTCTCATCAGATTTCCCTCAGAACGCTTGGATGGAATTTGTCCAAAATTGACACCTTCAACTCATTTAAAGCTGCCACATGCACTCACGCTTGCTTCTAGTAGTTGTTTTGTATTTTCATTTTTAAGATTATTTTTATTAATTACTATGCTTGTTTTGTTATTATTTTGTAGAATGATTGGGCTTCTGACAGTATATGCCAGGGTAGCAAATCACCACTTTATTTTTAAACAGTCTGCATTGCTCTGTAAGAGATTAATGTTCCTATCTCAATAGGTCTATTAAGTGAGGAAAACAAGTTGCCATGATAAAATGAATTAGGAAGGGATGGAGGGAACAAAATTTGAGGTGTGAAATGCATTTTATAATTTCTGAAAATAAGACCTATCTCACTTTGTTTTAAAAAATCTAAATTTGGATGTATCTGGGACTTGAAAATCATCATAAATGTGTTTATTCTATACTTTCAAACCTAAATGGAAAAGACAGAAACAAAATAATAATTGAGCCTTTCTCCTACAGACTGCCATAGTTTCTCATTATATTTCTGCATCAAGGGGTGAGCTTACCTTTTAAAAAATGTCTTGATAAAAACATAGCTGAGTAAATAAATCAATAAATATCCTTATGACTGATCTTGGCTCCTGTGCAATTCCAATATATCCTTTCAACCACTTGCCTTTTTTCCTTTCTCCCTCCTTCTTGTCCTTCTCTTTCTCCTTTTCTCCCTCTAATCAATTATTTTTCGGGCTAAACTGCTTGCCTGGGTTTGCTTTAGTATTATGTATTAGGGTTCTCCAAAGAAACAGAACTAATAAGACTTATATACATATTCACGAAAATATTTATTATGGAGAATTGGCTCACACAATTATGGAAGCTGAGAAGTCTCACAACCTGCTATTTTCAAGTTGACTGTGCAGAAAGGCTGGTCCAAGTATAATTCCATTCCGAGCCTGAATGCTTGAGGACCAGGGGAGCCGATGGTATAAATCCCTGTCCAAGGGCAGGAGAACATCAATGTCCCAGCTCAAGCAGACAGGCAGGAAGCAAAACAGGTGAATTTCTCCTTCCTCTTCCTTTTTGTTCTATTCACGTCCTCCAGGAATGATGCCCTCCCATATTGGGGAGATGATCTGCTTTACTGAGTCCACTGATTCCATTGTTAATCTCATCTAAAATACCCTCACAGACACACTCAGAAATAAAGTTTAATCTGGGCGTCTATTGACCCAGTCAAGTTTTCACATAAAATCAACTATCACGTATCATTAGGATGAGACTGGTTGAAAAGAGAACTTTGAATATGAGGGCTTTTCTTGGACCAAAGTCTGAAAATAGAGGCACCAACTCGTTAAAAATAGCCGTTGGTTCCAATATCTGCCACTAGATGTCGCTAAGTAATCTAATTAAATTCCCAATTTATCACTCCCCCAAATGAATAGACATTGCACTGAATGAGGCAGAAATAAAAATTGTCATGTGGCCTAAATAAAATCCTGTAGATTATCTGTAACAGTTCTTTCAAAGCAGCAGGATCAATTCTGGAACATAAATTGAAAAGTTCATGAATTAACAAGAGCACATGAAAGGGCTTAGTCTTTATCGGGGGAAAATAAATAAGTCCTTTTATAGTTTATGTGTCCTTCCTTTTTTCTCTCTTACTAAGTTGGACATCCTCCTACCTGCATTTTCATGAGCATAACTGTGTTTTATGTGGTCTAAACGTATCGACTGGGATGTTAGCATCTCCTGAGGTAACTACTCCCTCTGATCCTTCGACAGTTTGTATATTTTATTGTTAAACTTTTTAAAAGACTATTTTTGTGGGTGATGACCTGAAATACCTAAAAAGTAAACCTGATAAACACAATACCTGTCTTTCGGATTATCGTTGGGTGAAGTTCTATTCATCCTTCAAGACTCAGATGAAATATTTTCTAGTCTATCAAGATCCCCAAACTTAAAAAATACACATAAAAATGTCCCCAGGCAGCTCTTCCTTTCCCTTCATTCTCATAGAACAGCTGTATATTCTTTCATGAGGCATTTTTCACCTTACCATGAATTGATTGTTCAAATATCTGTCTTCTCCACAGACTGCGAACTCCCTAAGGACAGGGACAAGTTTATGGAAGCCACTGCTCCACAGAACTCAGTGCTGCTGCTGGCACCTTGCCTTGGGCTCTTCTACTAATGCGTATAGCAAGTCAGTAGGTAATTACTGATTCCCCTAAGCATGTCACTGGAGTCTTCTCTTACGTCATTTCAGCAAGAGGTAAGCTGGTTGAGTGTGTTCTGTGTTTTACAATATTGTGTACTTAGAAAGAATACTTAGGGGCTCATTAAATTGACATGGGAAGTGTTTTGGTTTGGTTTGTTTGTGTGTTTTTTTTTGGGGGGGGGAATGGTATCTTCAAATATTTGTACAAGGAGTTGCTTATTATTCATCCTTTGCCAATCCATTTAAAGAGTTACACAGCAGAGGACAGGGAATTGTATTTATAAGAGATGCTAAATCAATATTTAACTCGAGGGGAAGTTTTTAAGCAAATTGCCTCACATTTCCTTCCTAAGAGAAATAACTTGAGATTAAGAAACATATCCTCTTAAAAAAAGTTAGATTTCAAATTCAGACAAATATTTCAAAATGTTACCTGTAGTTAGTTATGTCTAAATTTTCTATATATTCCTAATTTTATAAATTACTTTAAGAAACATATAGTGAAATGCAGCACACATTTATTTATTTTTGCTTACTATGCGCCTGGTACTATGTCAAAGCAGGGAGGAAATCTCAGCCTGCAAAGTGTCTCCCCCTCCAGAAGCTCACAGTTGGTGGGGCCACACATACAATGAATGCAAATACAATTTGCTAAGAGCCAGGAGCCAAGAGATTTGATTAATTCCACAAGGGAGGATGAGGTTGTCAGGGAGGTTTCACAAGGAGACGTGACATTTGAACTAGAATTTTACCATCTGTGAAGTCAGGAAGCTTTGCAATTTCCACTCCAGGGCTTAGCTAAATTGAAGCATTAAAGGATTTAGGCAATATTTACATAGTGTTTTTAAAGCTAGATTTGTAAAATTTTATTAACTGATCAGATGTATCTTTTAATCTACTTAAAAGATAAAGAAATTAAAGTAAAGCAACATGACTGTTTTCTGTCATTGTATTGACATTGCCCTAACCTATTGGGTTTCAAGATTTGGCTTACTTTGAAATCATCAGCAAAGTCATTAAAATACAGATTCCTCCCCAAAGTTACTGAATCCAAACCTCTTCATATGGGGAGGCAATGTGCTTTTAACAAGGTTTCCAGGTGATTCTAATTTAAGTACGGTTACATAAGCCATTTAATAAGACAGGCAAAATTTGGACTTGTGGGGCTCTTGAGGAAAAAGAAGGAAATTTACCAGTTATTAGGCACTCTAAGCTTTGTCCTATGGCTACATATAGATATTTCTTTTTTTTCTTCAAAAATTGCAACACCATCAAGATTGTCATTTTACAGATGAGAAAACTTAAGGTTTAGAGAGCTTAGAGAAGTTAATCAGGGTCACACATCCAGTAAGTTGTGAAACCAGTAATAAATTTGCTGACCCTTCCCCGTGCCCCACTGAGTGTATCAGTTTATCTCAGCCCTACAAAGATCAAATTTTAAAACACATTCCCTGCAAGATAACTATTTAAGTGACTTCCACTAAAAAGAAAAGATGATGGTGATTTTCTCACTTACATGCACTGACTCAGCTGCTTACAATTCAATTTCTGAGAAGAGGGACAACTTCTGTAACTGACAACCTCTTTCACCTCCATCCAGCCCTCCCTATATCAGAAAGCAAATATGGACACAGCTAAATCAGTTTTGGAAAATCTAAACCTTAGCACTCACAATGTGGTGTTGTTGAGTTCCCTTGAGCATGCATTTTAGAGGAGGGACAGCTTTTAAAAGTAGTCAATTTACTGATATAATGCATCCATTATATTTGCACAAACTACTCCTTTTGCAAATGGACAATTGGGATTTAGCCAAATGCAAAGACGAAAACTTCTGACCCACTAGATCCTTTACTTTGGCTAGTTAAATTAGCCTGAGAACAATCCTGGGTGTAGCCCAGGGTATAAACTCTGGAGCACCAATTGTTGCTAAGAGGGAGTTAAGAGAACATCAGGGCTTTTGATGGTCAGCCTAGTTTAACCCCTGAGATGACCTCAGGAGCTAAAGGCACAGAATTTCTGATCCTTAAGCTACACAGGCATGAGGGTGTTGTCAGAGATGTATGGCAGTATAAGCTTTGTTTTATTTTGTTTATTTTTGTTTGTATTGGCAACTGTAGTCTTAGAGGAGCCTGAAGCACATGAAAGCAGGATTTTCACTATTATTTCTTTAATAATGGGAACCCTGAGTTCAAAAACTGATACTCTTGAAAACACCCACATTATAGTTATGGAAAACCAATGGGAGTAATAAATACAACTTTAAACTGAGCAACTGAGTTCTCTTAAAATGAAATCATTGTTAAGCAGATTTAAGATTTTATGTCATTTTGAAAAAATAGATAAACATCATCCATTATGGATCTGTAATCAAACTTTTTTTGTTCTTGCACTTGCCCATTTTGAAATAGATCGGTTTTTGTATATGCATGAATGTGTGTGTACACCACACTTAGAGTAACAACAATTTAATGTGTCTATATTAATAGTTACAGAGCAATGGTCCCTCAGTTCTGGGACAAAGGTCATGAGGGGGTCCCACTGCCTCCTCCAAAGGGTACCATGATGACTTCTCTGTTATATTTCTTCCCGGAACCTTTGTTATCCTTATTTATAATTTCATTTATCATTTTCCCCAAATGATAATCAATACCTAAGCTTTAACATTTAACATTTCTCAACTTTATATTCATAAAAGCTGCTATTTCAGTAGTCAGAGAAGCTGATTTTGCTGGCATCTATAGAGCCTCTTCTCAGCATGCCATGCCGGCAAGATAAACCAGCTGATTGTGTAAAATGCAGAAATCCCCTACATGAGCTGGCAAAAATGATGGGAATTTTTCTGAGCAATATTCTGGATGGCCTGTCCTACCTGGTCTGTCTCTATCCCATTGTTCCCTAAAGCTTGCCTTCACACTAATGTCTCATACTGCGATGGGCATCTCACTCTACATGTACGAATTCTTAGAGCTAACTTAGTGATAGCACCCAGAGGAAATGCTGCACCCCACCTGTTCTTTGAAATATCCCTGTAGAGGAACAAACTGGTGTCAATTATTATAATGGGATTCAGTAGGTTTGGACAGCCTGGATACACACACACACACACACACACACACACACACACGTGTGTGCGTGTGCACACACACACACACAAACAATATTTTTACAGCTGTAAAGGGGAGCATTTCCTCTATTCGTGTTTCTTTCTTTGCATTTGCCCATGAAAAATGAGCTTATTTTTGCCCATGTGTGTGTAATTGGATGATGGTCCTATTTTATTCAGAGAAATTCCTTCAATTTTTTACTTAATTTTAGATCATGAAAGAAGAAAAGTTTGCCAATTCATTTGCTTTCTCATGTATACACTGGGGAGTGAGTCTTACCTTCTCTTCTCATCTCCTACTCTCTCCTCCCCATAAGATGAAATGTGGCCAGTCTAATTGGTCCATGGGACTAATCAGTCACACTCCACTTGTTCCTGCCTAATATGCCATGATCTGTGTGATTTTTATAAAGGTCAACACCATGTTAAGATAATAGATTACACATCCCAACTTCCCTTGCAGCTAGAGGTAGCCAGTGAATGTAAGTAGAAGTTGTTGAGTGGGGTTCCCAGAGAACCTCTGATTTTCTCTGGCCCCTTCTTCTTTACTATTGCCTAGAACATGGATGAAGTGTCTAGAGCTACCACAGCTACAATGGAACCTCAAGGAGACCTTGAAAATAGAAGCTATATAGGCTAAGGATGTGAAATTAAAAACAGAAAGATCCTTAGTTCCTGATGATCATAAAATACATTACTAGTCCTGACTTACCTGTCTTCAAATTTATTTTGCGGGGAGAAAAGTAAACCTGGATCTTTTTAAGCCACTGCTATGTGGATTTTTGTTCAATGCAGCTGAATCTAATCTGTTGCAAAATATAGACAACTCACATAATCAAGAATAGTTTCACCTTGCCTTTTTCTCCTTTCTCTCTCCTATCTCACACCCATCCAAGCCCCCAATTTTAACCCTCTTTTGAGCTTCTCTTCTCTATCTGGTAAACCCAGTGCTTGATCTGCTTACCACATAAGAATTAGAAGCACAGAGGATGTCTGCTATCATTAAAAACAGGTATCCAGTATTTGTAAAACCTAGACTCCATTTGCTTTCAAGCATCCAAGATGGCGGCAGAATCCTGTCTCTTGATGTGAAGCAAATAACCAATCAGATTATTAATCACTTTCCTTTCCACAAGGAAGAACAAAAAAGAGAGATCGAGAGGAGTAGATATTTCTTTATGATATTTCTTAGAATGTGGCGTCAGTGGAAATTCCTTCTTCTCTAGGATAAGAGGCTACTGTTGGAAGAAGAGGAAATTTCTCTAAAGACACAAATCTTTAACTTCATCACATATGTTTAGATTTCCACATCAGTCTTAGTCTTAGCCTGTCTGTCATTTCTACATTTCAGGCTGTATAAAAGGGAGGGAAGGACTGGAGTGAAGAGTGGACTGGAGTGAAGAGTGGAGTCACTAGATCTAGGACCTTTCAGCCCAACATGAGATTCAGCTTTGCCTCTCCCTTAGCGGGTGGCACCTAGGATGTAACTAGAGGATTCGAGAAGCAGGCACATGTTTCTCTGCTCCATGAAGGTACCCAGGATCTCACTCATGCCCATTGGCTCAGCAGTGAGGGGCAGGGGAGGCACAAAGAAGCTGCATAGGGAGAGTGGACTGTGATTCTGTCTCCTTGCTCTAGGTTTTACGCTTTGTGAATTTTAGACCCTTTTGTGTAAATCGTGAATAAGGAGTAGGAAGATCCTTTTGTTAAAAATGTCTATTTTACAATGAATTAAGGATAGGCAGCCACAATTTGCCATGGCTGTTTAAAGTTCAGGATTCAAGGGATGGCCCCTCCTAGACTGCTCATTCCTTTAGTAGAAGGGTAAACTAACAACATTTACTATCTAGACAATGGGATAAGGTACCTTTCCTTATTCCGGTCTCTTATTCTTCCTGTCTACTGTCTTAAAAGAAATCCGAAGGAGGAGGCTTGAGATCCTTTTGATTGCACTGAAAGTGATTTGAACAGCATCTCACAAGTACCATTTTTCTTCCCAGCAGGATGAAGAATATTCCACGTTATTTTCTAAAAGAGTCGTCAGAGTTGACAATTTTGTCAAGATTATCTATTTTGAAAACAGAATTTAATATTTGGGACATCATGATGATTGAAGTAATAACCTACAGCTAGAATCTCAAAGCAGTAGGTGTACAAGCACCTGTGTGTGTGTGTGTGCGCGTGCGCGTGTGTGTGTGTGTGTCCCAGGCTTTGCCCCTATGAGTGATCCATTTAGAGCCCAGTGTATCAAATGGGCCACCCCCTGGCTGTGAGAAATGAATACCTGCCCATATGTTTAAGATTCAACTACCATATTGTGACTCTATTTAAAGTACCAAGAGTTCAATGTTGCCTGCATTTGTTGCCTTGTATTTGTTTATCACCTTTTGCTGGAAAACACAGGCTTTTCAAAAATACACTCAGGTCTTATCATAAATGTGGGTGGCAGGTGTTGTTTCTTCTTTCTTCCAGATGAGGAAAATGAAAAACAGAATTATGTGACTCATATAGGTTCACTAAAGCCTTTGTAAAATTTAAGCCCCCATCTGCCTTCAACTTAATGAAGTATAACATGTTACATCAGCAATTGATTTTTTCTCATATAATTTTTTATTGAGATCTAATTCACATGCTATAAATTCACCCTTTTAAAGTATACAATTCAGTGATTTTTAATATATTCACAAAGTCATACAACTATAACCACTACATAATTTCAGAACATTTTTATTAGCTCAAAAAGAAGTCTCATACACATTAGCAATTCCCATCCCCCTCATCTCTCTCAGCTACTAGCAACCTCTAATCTACTTTATGTCTCTATGGATTTGCCTATCTGGCTAATTTATATAAATGAGACCAGACAATATGTGGCATTTTGTGTCTATTTCTTTCACTTAGCATAATGTTTTTGAGATGAGTACTTTATTCCTTTTTAAGGCTGAATAATGTTCCATTGTATGAATATGCCACATTCTGTTTATCCGTTCATTAGTTGATGGGCATTTGTGTTGTTTCCATTCTTTGGCTATTATGAACAATGCTTCTATGAACATTTGTGTATAAGTTTTTGTGTGTACATAGTTTTCAATTCTCCCAAAATAGAATTGTTGAGTCATACAGTAACTTTATGTCTAACTTTCTGAGGAATTCCCAAACTGTTTTACAAAGAGGCTGCACTATTTTACATTCCCAGAGCAGTGTACAAGGGAGGCTTCCAGTTTCTCTGTGTCCTTGCCAACACTTGTTATTTTCTTATAGCCACCCTAATCAGTGCAGTGCCTTTTAATTTTTATACAATAACAAAATGATATAGAGAGCTTGGGTTACTTTATAAGCTGGGAGAATGGATTACGTGGCCCATGAAATAGAAATTCCTTTTTTCACTGGACCCCTCTCATTATTCCTTTATTTTATTCCTTATCTGTGACAGGCTTTCTGGAGTCTGCACTTAATAGGAGAGAGAAGCTGCTTGAGGCCTCACATTTTCTCTCCATTCCCAAAGTCCCATTCTCAGTGTACATGCAAGCCTTTCAATTTTAACTTCCAAGTCGACACTTTTCTACTATTAACACCCAACTCATTATTTACTATTATCTTCTTCAGCTGTTCTGTAATACTCTTTATATTCCCCATTTAATACTAATAGTGATGTTAAATATCAAATATACCCATAGCACTTATTATACAAGTTATCATTTAATCTTCATAACAACTCTGGAATGCATGTTGTTATTGTCCGAGAAATTTTGGAGATGAGGAAATTGAAGACAAAGACTGTAAGGTCAATTTCCTTGGCCACACAGCCAGCGATGGTGAAGCAGAACTGACCAGGGAGGGGTACAAAGTCAACCTCATCTGCCATGGTATTTATTTCTTCTTGGCCTTTTCTCAGGCTCTGAAAGTCTGGAGGGCTCCCTTATACTGGAAAATCCTGAAAAATGATTTCACATCCCCCTGCCCTCAAATGCCAGAATAATTCTGGAGGGAATTATAGAGCTAAGCAGGCTTGGGATCACTTGGTTTAATTTAATTATAATTTTAATTATTCCATTAGGCCATTTATGTCTCTGGAGTCAATTCTCCTTCTCAGATATCTTCCGGTGATTAGAAAATAAATTTATAACTATTTCCTTCATTATTTTGAGCATGGTCCTACCAGTAGGGTCAATATAAGTTTGGGATAATTTCTTGGCTTAGCAGAGAGGAATAATCAAGGCTTGCTTTGTACACACAGCCCAACAATCATAGTTTTTATTGCCTATGAAACAGCATTGTTGTTTCATACCAGTTGAAGGATGGCTCCCACTGAAACAAAATATTCTCCCACTACACATTCTATGCTTTTGCTGGTTTGTAAAATGCATTGTCAGAATAGATGGCAACAATGCTAGAGTGGACTCTAAATTTTTGGTTCTAGACTGCTATTAAATGAGAAAAGAGAACACAAATCTCAACATTGCATACGGAATGGGAATAAAGGAAATTCTGTTTTTAAGGCTATATTTAAATTGAAATAATATCTCCCTTTTGATATTGAGCACTGAGTCGTATATGTTCTAGTAGTTTAAAACACTGGAATGAAAAACTCGGGGCCCCAAATGTTTGTTTGTTTGTTTGTTTTTAAACTACCCCAATGCCTAACCTTCTCAAGAGCAAAAGAGAGGGACTGAATATCTGGAAAATGTAGACATTATCTTTTTGCATGCACCTTGATCATATGTTTTACACAGCGTGACAAGTAAGGTCTGCTTTCCTCCTCATCTTTTGATCCTTTCTACCTGCAAAACTAGAAGTTGGTCCTCTTCTCAGTGATAGAATATGATGAGGGTAAAATATTTTCTGCATTTCTTCTTTAAAAGGGAAGTGTGTGTGTGTGTGTGTGTGTGTGTGTGTGTGTGTGTGTGTGTTGTGTGTTTGAAAATCATCAGGGAAAGACTAAAGTGTAATTGTAGGAAATAATAGCAAATTTATTTTAATTAACATACTGTAATAAAACCAATCCCTGAGAACTGGATGTTGTCATAAATAACACTCTATTCATTACATAGGCAAACATGAGCTCAGAATAAACACATCCGTTGAATTTCATTAAAAAGTCATTTAACTCAGGAGTTTACTAAGGTTTATTGTATTTCCTTTTTTTAAATGCTCTTTTTAAATTCTAGTCCATAGTAACATTCAGTAGAAATGTATTTCTGAGTGGTAAGGATCTTCCACTGGAGAATTTTTTCTGATGCTCATCCTCTGACACAAATTGTATGTGATTCATATTTAGATGATTCTAATAACTGGCACAGTTTTTAAATAAAATGGACATGAATTGTTTTCATTTAAAAATTTTAAATCGTCATATGTATCAACAATTGAGACATTTGGGGATAATTCAACCTTGTTGTATTTGTTATTAAAATACACAAAAAATACCCCATCAGCCAGAGTCTCCATTCTTCCTGGTGCCTCTTTACTTGGACATTGCTTCGTACCCTCCATTTCCAACTCTTCCAATTTTCATTCAGTAATCTCTGAGGCAGACAAATTCAGTGGAGAAAAAGTCATGAGATCTCAATTGAATACAAGCTCTATCGTTTGCATATTTTGTGACTCTGAGTAAATTATTTGATTTCTCTGTGGTAATTTCTTCATCTATTAAGTGAGAAAATGCTTTATATTTATTATTTCTCTTAGGTGTTTAATTTCTATACAAAACTCTTTTCGAATTCATTCAGAATCAATGGTTGCTTGAAAAATTAAATATACCAATAATTTCCCTCTGGTCATCCTCCTTCTGCTTAATCTTTACATTCACCATTGATATCAATACATGTCAGTGTTCAAACAAATTATAATGATCTTTCCCCACCAAGAGATTTTACTATTTTTATTGCTCAATATTGACATTTTTCTGCTTCACATCATTTTCGCAGGTAGGTGAGTAATGAACAAAATGAGTATTGATACATCTTTACGAAACAAATTGACCACTTTGTTTCAGAGAGTAGGACTGGGACACTCAACGGAGTTTCTCAAAGGATCACTAAGAAAGACTTTATGTGCAAGATCACTTCAGGAGATCACCGAGAGGCAGAAGAAGGGTGGAAGAAAGGTTTAGAGAGGGTCAGATAACTAACCACCTACTGCCCCAGTGAAAATGAGCCATGAACAGGGGCGGGGGTTAATGCTCATGAGAAAGCACAGTGTCCTTGGATCTGTGGTACCCACGGAATTTATCAGGAGGGTGCCTGATGCTACTTGACTGGAAGTGAGAGTTCCCATTAGGAAGGATGGGTACTCTAGGGGCCAGAAGAGCACCTGAGAGGAGAAGACACCTTAACCATAAAGACCAAGGGAGGGCAGTGTGTGTGGCATAGCCCACCCTGGCAGTGGGATACTATAGTAAGGATTGGAAGCTCATTGCTCCAGAAACAGCAATGCTGCCACCCAGCTCAACCCTGGTATGGCATTGTTTCAGCCACCTAAAGTAACAATATCCCTTGTGGGCGCTAAGACGCTGTAAAACACTTTTTTTTCCTAGTAAATGGTATTAACTTAGTAAATGTTTGATGAATTTATTTATTCAAAAATATTTATGAAACTCCTATCGTAGGCCCAACATTGCTTTAGGTTGTAAGAAGACATAGTAATGACCTAGATAGGCGAGTCCCTGCAGTCATAGTACTTACATTCCAGGAGGGAGAGCCAGACAATAAACAGGTAAAGAAACAAGCAGGATGACATCTCAGATATTGATAAGTTCTGTGAAGACTTACCTAAAGTGACATTTTCAGTGTGGTCAGGAGAGTGGTCTTTGAGGCCTGAATCACGAAAAGTAGCCATTTGTTCTGAGATCCATGCAAAGGGAACCTTAAGTGGATTCGATAACATATAATGGTTGCTGATTTTCTGTCTCTTAAGTAAACCTCATTCTCATGAACTGTAATCAGAAAGCATTATTCAAAATAGTTATTAAACATGCTCTGTATTGCAAGCAATGTGTTAGGTACTGGGGATATAAAAGTAAAAACTATGGCCCCTGCCTTAAAGGAATGGACATCCTAGTGTGGAGAACCAGAGGTGTAAAGAATTACAATAAAAAGTGAGAACTGCCGTGATGGAGGCATGGTAGGGTACTAGGGGAGACTTGCTGAAGAAGTGCCTTCATTGTAATGGTAATAGCAAGGCTACCTGTGTGTTGGAAGAAATTTCTCCATGGGTCTCTCAGTTTCTGTGTGACTTGTCAACAGAGAGACTGACAGCCTTTTACTGAACTGTCTTTTAAGAATGTTGTATAGTGAGCAAACAATTTGGAGATTAGAGATAATTTCTACCTCCAGGATAGAGAGATTTTTTTTTTTTGACTAGGAAACTAAAGAAAACATTTTTCTCCAAAGCAAAGATTGGGCAGGTTTCCTTGCAACCTCTTTAACAGATTGACTTTTCCTAAGTTTGAGGTTCCTCAATTGTGGTGCAAACCCACTGTGTGTGTAACATCTACCCAGACTAATTCATATCACCCCCATAGAATTCAGAGAGCAAGAAGAATCAATGAAATGTGAGGTTTATGCTGCCTGCTGTGCCATGAATAATAATGTTCTTTGTCTCTGACTCAAGAGTCTTGTGTCTTCTGCAAGAATTTATGCAACTGTGGCAGGCTATTTTGTTAGCTTGGAAACAGATAAAATTCCAGATCCTTAATAGTTCTTGATGTGGTGGCAATAATAAAATCATTTAAGCTTTTGAGCCTTAATCTGCTCATTTGTAAACTTAGAATAAAATCCTCACCTAAAATAATCGTTGTAAGGATCAAATAAGATGTCACATGAGTGGCAGAGACTGTTAGCTGTTCCCCAAAATTCATTCTTTCTTTCTCCTATAACATAGGAACTCTGCAGCTTGGCAATGGCTACTAAATTAAGAAAAATTAATATTTGACCTCCCTTACAGCTAGATGTGATAAAGCAACAAAATTCTGGTCAATGGGATGTGAGCAGAAATTATAAGTGCAACTTTCAGATGATGTTCTTGAAAGGAAGGAGAATTCCTTCCTCTTGCTTTTTCTCTTTCTCATTGTCTGGAACACAGACAGATGTGGAGCATCTTGGACCATGTAGATGGTAGGACACCCTACCTACAGTAGAGAAATAGATAAAAAGAGTCTGAATCTCTATCTTATTAGAGAAACAATTCAAATCTGGGACTGCTAATGTACAGATGAGGGAAAATAAATTTCTATTTTGTTCAAACCACTGTTATTTGTAGCTCTACTGAAGCAGTGAACTTACATCCTAATTGATGCATCAGGGTGATGCATTAGAAAGATCCTGTTGGTGATGGTGTAGAGAAGAGAATAGAGGCAGGAAAATTAGGAGGGAGACCACTTAGCTACCTGGTTATCTGTTGTTGTTGTTGTTGTCTTTTTTCAAAAATTTTGAATGCTGGCAAGTCTTACCTAGCCTATAGATTCTTATTAGAATTTTAAATTCTATAGTCAAATAAATCAGGGACACATTGTGTTAAACATATATTCTTTATGACAGATATGACAGGTGTTTTCAGCATTAAAAAATTTTATGTCTCTTAAAAAAGAGGGCTGAAAATAAAGCATTCTTCAAACTTTTTTGAAAATAGGCCCTTCTGTTATAAAATTCATGGCCACTAATGTTTTGGGACAGTTAGGGAAACATGATCCAATGCCTATTAGATTTAAAGATACCTATCCAGCCCTGTACAATGTTTAATGTTTAATCTGAGATAACATCCAAGTAGAAATAGTCCACAATGCATTTCACAAAGAAGGATGTTTGTCAGATATAAGTACTAAATAAATACGCACACATGCACACACATTGCTTTTCACGAACTGGAACCAAAAGTTATAAGTGCACCAAATACCATTAGGATCAGTTTTTCTCTATATAGAATTAAGCTTTCAGTTTCGTTCTAAGGTGTGAAGGATAGGACAAGGATGGAGAAAAATACAAAATATTACCTTGATTCCACTTTGGAAAGTACTTGCAGGAACCTAGGTGCCATGACTATTAATTCTCAGAGCAAGAGGTTAGGTTGCATGACAAACGGCCTCCTTGCTCTGGGAATTCACGACATTCCAAGAAGCAAAATGAATGGAGGCAGAACAGAATATGTAAAGTCAGAATCCTATGATTTTGGCCCTGAGAGTGTTTGATCTGGCAAGAGCTGTTTTTCCATGAGTAACCGAGTCCTGTAGAGCACTTATGTGATCCAAAGGCAGTATAAATTGGATCAGCAGTTAACATCCTAATTCCCTCCATGACCAATGTGAGGAAAAGTAACTCTATTCAAACACTTCATAGAAAAATGCCTTGTGCAGAATCCTTGGGGGAAAAATTTTTAAATCACCATCCCATGCCATATATCCCAACAGTTTTCTCAACAGTACAACTAATCTTCTGTGCTGGCAAAAGCTAGTTTTTATTATTATTATTAATATTGTTGTTGTTACTATTATTATTATTGTTATTTGGTCCATATTGGCAAAGTGGTTCTTAGGTGCACAAGAAACACACACAGAGGTGTCACGCCACATTTGACACTGTGACTGTGCTGACAAGTTGTCAGTTTCAGAAGCATTTCATTGCATTTGATGCTGCATGGCTCTGTGGTGAGAAGTGTCAGCCAAGCCCTTTTATTCTTTGTAATGTTTTCATTAGTAACAGCAGTGATAAATTGCCTTGGAGAAAAGGGGTGCAGAATACATGATAAACATTATAAGCTAGGGTCTTTATGTGGACCCTCTGTATTTTTTCCTCCAACTGAACTTGAATTCTCAAGATATGGGTGTTTTAAATGCTGGAAAGGTAGGGAGAAACTTTCATTTCTTCTCTACATGTTGGTGACATGAGACATCCCAGTCTTCTTGCACAGTTTCCTCATCCTCTTCTATGGGCTGGATCATTACTGGCTAACAACCCAAAACGCATCTCCAGGTCTATATCATGAGAAAGTGACTTTTTTAAAGGGCCCTGGAGAAATTCTCAAGATAAAAGAGAGTCTCTTTAGAAATTAACAGCAAGATTTCACAACACTCAATGGGACACTAGTTCTATGGTATGATAATTTGGATAGTGAAAAATTTAAGGGTTTCTTGATCAAATCTTAATTTTGAGAACACCAGTTTATATAAACTCAATCAGTTTGTTGTTGTTGTTGTTGTTGTTGTTGTTGTTGTTGTTGTTGTTGTTAGAGTTTCTGGAACCTTTAATAAGACAATGCATATTGTGAAACTTCAAGGAAAAAAGAAAATATGTAGTTTCCTGAGTTTATCTCATCCCAGAAACATTGTTATGGGTCTAGCTAGTTCTATAAAACATCAATTTTTAGAAAAAGTTTAAGGAATCAGGTAATCATCAGCTTTTATGTCTAAGGACCACATATCTGCCAAAAAACTAGACATTTTCAGGAGAAGTCCAATAACCGGGCAATCTGACCAAAGTCCACATGCTTGGTGAGAAGGTTAGGCCTAACAATGTAGCAGAGGAAATAATTTAATCCTTGAGACTATTAGGAATATAGCAGTAAAGATTGCTCACTCTAAGCTGTGGCAGAGAAGGGCTGCAGGATTTGTGCAATTCTCATCTCATTGGTTGGAATTCTCCCTTCTGTCTTTTTGAAGAGAGAAAATGCAAGTGTGCAAGGGTAATTTTATAGCTAGAACTCACAATCATCTCTAAAATGTGAAAAAGTGATACAAAAGTTTGGTACTTTACTATTTGAATAACATCTCACAATTGAGAGTCATACTCCAAAATAGCCTTATCAGTGATAATTGGTGGCCCAGAGGATCCTGAAATGGGTTTGCAAGATTTCAGTGGTCTTTTGCTGTCAGTGAGTGTGTACGTACATATGTATGCATGAGTGCATGCTCAAGTTCACACACATGTGCTAAAGTGCGGGATTAGAGAGCTGGAAGGAGAATCTGGAGAAAGGGAAATAAACTCCACTTCCCAAAGCCTTCAAGGCTAGTGAGAGTCTCAGGGACTTCAGATCTTTTAAAGCTCCTTATATCACGTTTTATGGTTTTTGATTTTCAAATGACCATAGACCATGGTCACTAGGACTTAGTCCTGTGGATTTTTGCCCTGTACTATAAAGAAGTCTTCACTCAGCATCTTGGATTTACTGCATCTGGGAAAATGTGACAAGCAGTTACATATCTTTTTAGTTATAAGCTCAATTAGGAGTAGTATTTTGGAGATATAAAATGAATGTGGCAGGCAGCTTAGCAGAGTGATTAAAAATATGGATTTTTGAGCCACCCTGAGTTTGAACCTAAGGTCTGTGCTCTTGGACCAAGTTGTTTATCTCCTCTATGCCTCAACTTCCTGGTCAGTAAAATGGGAAAGATGATAGTACTGACCTCAGGTTGTCATAGGATTAAATGATTTCATATTGGAAAAACTCTTAGAATAGTGCCTGATACTCAATAAATGTATTGTTTATCACATTAAAAATATTTTTAAATGCGTTTTTTATTTCCTCTTTTGCACATGATGATACTCAAAAGTCATTCCACACCCCAGAGAAGGCTGGCAAGCTGATGGCCCCTGGGGAAAGCAGTAGAAACGGCACAGGGGACGAGGGAAGCAGCAGACCCCTGGTGGCCTTCAGCAGGAGTAAGGGGAAGCAGGCACAGAGTTGTGTGTTATGGGCTGCCCCTCTTCTCATAGGAGAATTCCTGGAAGGGGGAAAGGGGTGGCAGATTAAAGGCAAAGCAGAGAGTAAAGTAGATTTTTTTCTCATTTCCTGTTGGGGACTGTAGGAGGATTCATTTTCATAGATACCCCTTTTCCCCCACACCGACAGTGATGGGCCTAGTCTGAGAAAACTTTGAAGCTGGAGCTTGGTTAGACCTAGAGAGGCCTACACTTAGTTCTCTCTATGCTCACCTCAGGCGCCCTGAGTTCTGGGACCCTGTGGAGACACGTGTAAAAGTCAACTAACAGCACTAGGGAATAAGTTTACTTGGGATGTTGCTGTTGCTGTAGTGGACATAACCACTGACCCTATAGCTGGTGGCTACAAGCCACACCATCAGAACTGGAATTCTGTAGGTCACAGCCCTTGACACAGATGCTTCTTGCAGGGAGCAGAGGGTGAGAGCATCTGAAGACTTAATATCCCATAAAAGATGCTAGACTCAGTTATCTAAAGAGACTTTCAATTATTTTACACAACTGAGTTCACAACTAGATTGTGAGGAAATGTTTGTGAGGAAAATCAAATAGGCTCTTGAAAAAATATAGAAACCATATATTTTTGTACATCTTAGTGCAGGTGGTTTAAATACATGTCTCTACAATAGAAAAATTCATTCAAAATAAATAAAGATGCCTCTTGATAGTCAGCAGCATACAAGTGGTTGTGCTAAACGTTTATAGGGATAGAAAATTGAGTCAGACAATGTTCCTTGGGCAAAAAAAAGGAGAGTCTGGATTGAAAAGGTAGCTGAGGTCAGGTGTGGTGTGTTGAACTGAAGGGGTGATTAAACCTCGTGTGAAGGTGTCCAAAAAAGAACTGGAAATGTAAGTAGGTTGGAGCTCAGGAAAGCGATGAGAGATGAAAATGCTGGGAGCCCATCCATCCACATAGAAGAGATGACTAAAGCCACAAGATTGCCAAGAGAATTGGAGAGGGAAAAGGGCCAAGGTTATGTTCTCATTTGTTCAGTGAGCATGCACTAACCCCTTCTCGGTGCAGATGTAGCAATCAGTGTAAACAAGGTGAATCTAGATGTGGTCATGGTATTACTGCCCAAAGAAAGGTTTAGGGTCCCACTTTGTTGTGACCCTGTGTGGTAGAGACTACTTGGGCTGCCCAGTTGTCCGCTTCTCTACTTCCTAAGCATCTGAGTAGACTGCATTTTTCAGTCTCCTTCACACTCGATTGGCCATGTGACTGAATTCTGGCTGGTGGCACAAGAGTGTTTGCAATGTAGGTCACTTCCAGTCTAGACCATATACATCTATGTCTCTCAGGCCCCTTTTATCTTCTGCAAAAAAAATGATAATTGCTCCCCCCCCACACACATACAATTGCCCCTTAATAAAAAGGAAACACTGAGGAGCTAGGACTGTGCAGCAGTCCTCACCCACCCAAACCTGGAATGGATATGAGGCCACATATGTGAAATACACTTTCATTGTTAAACTGCTAATATTTAGGGTGTTTCTGTTTCAGCAGCTAGTGTTGCTACTTACCTAATATATACAAACAAAAGTTAATTCACTTCTCTAGCACACTGGCTTCCAGAATGCTAGTTTATTCATTCAAATTGACAAGACTATTTGTCTTATAGACTAGGAAGTCGCATGTTATAAGCCTCTCACCCAGTCATCAGATCAACTGGGGGTCAAACATAATCCAAAATTATTTAATCTGCTTGCCATGAAAGATCACTGCTCAAGGACTGGAAACATACAGAGTTCATATAATACATATTCTCGGTCTGTATGGAGATCTAAAAAGAAATGAGAACATTGTTTGGTAAGTATGGAAGCACAACAAAGGCCATTAGATGAGGCAAGAGTTTAATGGCAAAGAGCTAAGAGACTCTAAAGCATCTCTCTCTTGAGATCACTTTCCTAGTGTTACTAAAAAGATTTGAAACCTGATGACTAAGACATCCCATCAGACAATTCTTGGGTAGGTCCTGCCACTTTGATTTTCTCCTTTTTATGCTTTTATAGATGCTTCTTTTCCACTTTCATCTGCATGGGAAGGACGCATTCTCTCACCAGCAGTGTTCATACATTTGATGAGGGGACAATTCTGTTCCTTTCACTGCGCATTCACATTTTACCGCCCCCTAGATTGTGGTTGAGGAGGAGAGGAAGTTGGAGAAATCTTTCTAAAGTTTCCAAGGTGGACCAGCACCTGGTACCATGTTAGTATCAGGATATAGAGAGGAATGAGATGGACACTTGTCATCCTGGGGCCGACAGCCCAGTAGAGGATGCAGACAGGTAAACATATAAACACCCAGTTACAATATGGTGGTTGTGATAAGCGCAACCATAGGCACAGCTACAAGGAACAGATATAGCACAGAAGGTGTCATTAACTATTCTTGGTCTATGGGAGTAAGAGGAAATGAGAAAAGGTTTCCTGTAGGAGGTGATAATTGAGCCGAGACAGTGATGGAGGTGTTCCAGAAAGGAGAAATATCATAATAAAAGAAAAAAGCAGAAAATGGCTTGAGGTGTCTGGGAAACCAAAACAAGTTAATTATTTGGTGGGTGAAGGGACTGCTGTAACAAAGTACCACGAATTAGGTTGCTTAAACAGAAACTTATTGTCTTGCACTCTGGAGGCTTGAGGTCTATCTAAGATCAAGGTGTTGGCAGGGGTTCCTTCTAAGGGCTGTGAGGGAGAATCTGTTCATGCCTCTCTTAATTCTAGTGGTTTGCTGACAATCTTTGGGGTTCCTTGGCTTGTAGAAGCATCACTCTGATCTCTGCTTTCATCTTCACATCATATTCTCTCAGTGTGCATCTGTGTCCAAAATTCCCTTTTTTCTTGAGGATACCCGTCATATTGACTTAGGGCCTGCACTAGTGACCTTATTTAAATTTCATTATCTCTGTAAAGACCCTATCTCCAAATAAGGCCCTATTCTGAAGTACTGGAGTGTAGAAATTTGACATATGAATTTGGTGGGTAAGGAACACAATTCAACCCCTTGAAAAAGCTAAAGAGAAAAAGCAAAAGAAGAATTAACTGGGAAAATAGGAAGAGAATGTAGTGTCAGACAAGAGCAGGAGGAAAGGGCGCTCAGCAAAGCTCCTTAAGGGTAAGTGAGGGGAGACCCCACATCCCAGCTCTGTCTTGTGCACTTCACTCCTCTGCACTTTCTCATTTGGAAGATGGGGTGATGCTTCTTCTCCGTAGGGTTGTCATGACAATTAAATATGGTTATGCACATGTACATTATATGATTGTGTACTGGAAACAGAGGCAACTCAATGTCAGATAACACACACATACGTAAACTCTTAGCGCCTAGGCACTAGGCACTTAGGCACTCAGTAAATAGTAAATAAATAAATAGTATCATAACAAACTGGATTTCGTCCCACAATGGTGATATCTTTAATGTACACATACTGCATAGTGTCTAAGGGGTTCTAGACCACCATCGATTTACTTCCTAAATGTACAAAGTCATTTAGTAGCTCATACCTTGGGAGGCTGCTCTTAGGGCTCGCCGTATGTAGGGCTCATTAAATTACATATTTGCTTCATGTGATCAAAAACTTATGGGAGTATACAAGTACAAAGAGTGTGGATTATAGCTGTGAAACAGGATTTCAAAATATTCTCCTCTTGTACTTTTTGTGGAAATTAAACATCCTATTTGACACCTTATGACTCTTTCTCTCTAGGTTGTTAGATTTGGATTTAATGTGGTAACTGATCTGCCCAGGATGTCAAAACAAAAACCTGCCTGGCTCCATGCGTTTAGCTGACAGGATATCCAAAAGGTAAGTTCCCTCTGCTTTAATCATTCCTACCATCGAAGAGATTCAAAAATCCTTCATGTAGCAGAGTGACTGTTTATTTATTTATTTTTTCCTTGGATGCAGGTGAGTACTAGTTTAGATGCCATGAAAGGTCTCTTGAAAAATGTATTTTCTGGTATTCGTGGTGCACTCAAATGATGCTTAAAAGGAGCATCTACATATGGGTCTTGGTGTCAAACCAACCCAGTCCTACAGGTCTTTTAAACTTTCCCAGCCTCCTGGTCCTGGCACTGCTGATGTTTTACAAAAGCCCTTGAAAAGTTGCTTTATTCCCTCTGCTGAAATACGTTTAAGCAATGTTTCTGAAAGACACAGATGTTCTGAAACATGCCCATTGTCTAAACATTTGTGAGATATGGCACCACACATATATTGCTTGCAAAACGACTTTATTTTCTATCAATCTGAATTATTTTTGTTGTGAAAGTAGAACCACCCTTTTGCTTTGCTCATCCTCTACCCCAAGCATATTGACAAGCAGCCTATTTGTAACAAAAGGAAAATTCCATGCACTGTCAATCACCCCCAGTTACTCACATCGCTGCTGCTGATCTTCCTGTGCTGGACAGGACCAGGATGCACGAAGAAAACTTTCCATGCTGGCTTCTTCAGCTGTGGGCTTCTGAGTCATGGAACATCAGGCCAAAGGAGTGCATCAATCAATGTTTGTTTCTCCTATCCCTTGCTCTCATCCTCTAGCCCTGCTCCTCCTGAGGTAGGCCCTCACACTTCTCATCTGGATTCTTACAATAGCCTCTCAATGGTCTCTTCTTTCCAGTAATATCTTTGTTAAATTGAGTTTTTAAGGCCTGGCTTTAACCTTAGGCCTCTGGACCCTCATCAGTCTCCATTGCCCTCAGAATAAAGTCCAAACATCCTCACATATTTTTCAAAGTCCTTCCAGTCTGACCCAAAACCACATCCCCACACTCTTGTTCCTTGAGAGCTTTCCATACCCACATTTGCTCTTGCCAGATGAAGCTGCCTTTCCGTGGACACGTGTCCCATGGTGTGTGCTCTGCTCCTTCACCTCCCTCTGAATGGAATGCAGGACTCCATCTTTCTCAGGGCTCAAGCTACCTCCTCCATGAAGCCTTTCTAGAGAGCTCTACTTAGAATGGACCTACCCTGTGAATGCCCATCTGTCTGCCTCTCCTAGGGCTTGGGTGGCTTTCTACTTGATACCATATATATTTGTGTATTTGCTCAACTCCCCTCTGGACTGTGAACAGAGTACAGAGTTGTGTCTGATTCATGCCTCCAAAATACCTGGCACAGCCTCTTACGCACATAGCAAATATCAAATCTACATCTGAGAGTGACTGGCAATGGGGTACTCATGGGGACAAGGAAGCCTTACGAGGGATTTTTCTGGTGTCTCTGCAAGTTTTTACATATCGTGGCTGCTGAGTTTTCTCAGCTGAAATTAATCTGGAAACAGGGGTTTACAGAGCAAATTACTTTCATATGAATTCAGACTTGCAGCTCGTGGGTGAAGTGAAAACCTCAAAAATCTTACTGTGCATTGTCTAGCCGGGTACAACCTTCGACCACACTTTAATAAGCAACACTTCTATGCAGATCTTCTAGATAATTTAGCTCCTTGTGGCAGCTCTCTATTGCTTTCTTTCATATATTATTACCACAGTCCCCATGGTAATAGAACCTTATTCTGAAAGCAAGACCAGTGTGTGGGGGAGGAAAGGAGGTGAGTGGTATTTTTGCATCTGACCTGTCTGGCTGTTGCTTCAAGTTCATTACCTGCATTTTTCTCTTGGTTTTTATAAACCAAATTGCTTATCAGCTTTCTTGTTTCCAGGAAGCACTGCTGAAATGCATTTGAAAGTAGGTCATAGCTCTTGGTGGTCTAGGCCCCAGAAATCTACCCTTATTTGGGATGCCATGATTTTCCCCATGGAAGGCAGAAGGGACCTCATTTAGTTTGTATTTCTACTGTGAGCAACTAGGTTTCCGGGGACAGAGCAGCAGACTGAAGCAAGCACCCTGGATTCTGTGTTATGCATCTATGTGTATATGTGCATACGGCGTGCATGTGCACATATGTGTGTGTGCACATTTGTGTGCATGTGTGCATGGATATGGGTGAGTGGAGGAAGTATTAGGCAAGAATGAGGTACTGGGTGGTGACTTAACAGCTGTGAGTGGAGGAAGGAAGAGGCACTGTCAACTAATACTAAAAAATGATCTGGGCTCGAGATAGCTCCAGTCAACCCACAAACATTACAAATGAAGTCAAAATGAATGAAGCATAACCCTTAGCTGCAACATCCCCAGACTGCATATCCGACTCGGTGACTTTTTTCTCTTTAAATGTTGATGGTGGCCTCTGATTTTGCTTATTACCTCTTGTCACTTGAATTAATGATCCAGGAGAAAAGAAGAAAAATATACAACATAATTTGTGTACCCTTCCCTCTCCTTTCCTTATTCTCTCTCTACTCACCTCCCAATGTCTAGGGCTGTTCTGCTTAGAAGAATTTCAAAATTTTCTCTTTGGTTGAGGTTTCATGTCTCCTCTTTGTGTTTTTGAGAATCTATTTTACAAGTATTGAAGGAATGAGTCTGTGACTGTTTACTCACAATCTCAGTACAGTATTCAAAAGTTTCTTTTATTGAGGAAAAGCAAGATGAGTAAAATCTTGCTTACCTGAAGTCTCCCGACACTTCTGATTTTCCCTTTAAAATGAGGCTGCTCAAATTCTTGGTTTATCTGTTGCTGGTTGTTAGGTGCTCAGATGTGAACACTCTTTCTCTGTTTGTCTCCCACTTCCAGATGCCTAGTGTCCTAGAATTGCCTCAGGCCCTGTGTCATGGCATAGCCAAGACTCTATCCTGAGGGGTGCCCCACACTTTATACCCTTTTTCTCTTTTATTTTCTCCTAATCTTAATGTTCTTGAATATAGTTTTATCTCCTTTAAATTCACTGGGTAAGTAGTCTGGTAAACTCAAAATATAATTATATTCAAAATATAATTATATTCAAAATATAATTCTGATAACTAATAATGGTTTTAAAGAATTCCCTTTCACATTAAATATGTATATAAATCAGGATATTCACTCAGTTAATGCTAAGTGATATATTCCATTTGGACAAATTGTGTGTGTGCACATGAGAGAGAGAGAGAGAGAGAGGAAAAAGTAAGGGAGAAGACAAGGGGCTTTTGGCATTCTTTAAATTGAATCATATCTACCATGATGCCGCCTAACTTAAGAATCTGGAATGGAAAGGCACTAGGTAGATGTTATTTTATCCTGGTAAGTGTAGTGCCCTGAGTAACAAACACAGTGAGAGAGTAAGAAAATGGCTGGAGATGCTTGCAGTGGGTTGAGAATCTGAGGTCCCCATGTCCACTCTCACACCAGGTGCCTCCAGCTACACACCTGTTGATGCTATGGCCCCTGAAGCTAGGACAGTAGTAGAAAGTGTTTTTGTGAATCTGTTGAACACTTACACCTTTGCTAGTCGGTAGCATGTGTGTTCTGTACATCATATGAAAGAATTAACTCTTCTCTGAAATTTAGTAGAGTTGCAAAGAATTTGGTTGTGTACCCTCAGGTAAATTTTGAAAATACCACTCTCGTCTGTGAGGAAGCCATGAGCTCTTTAGTCAAGATCCCTGCAAAGCTTATAAAAAATGTTTTATTTTAAATGGTTGAAGCATTTTTTTGTTTGTTAGTTTTGCATGAAGTTTTATGACTGAAGTCCTGAGACAAATCTCTAAGATTAATTAGTGGCAGTGATGGAAGTGTGAGTGTGGCATTCTGTCTAGATTATTTACAAAAACAAAATTTGGTGCATTTAAAAAATATGATAGATAAAACTAAGCAAGTGGCATTAGTTTAAAATTAGAAGGCTGGAATTAAAGATTCCTCTGGAAAGACAGAGATTATCACTCACATATTTTCAATCTAAAACACCTAGATCCCAACATTTTAAAATGTAAAAGTAGAACAATGCAAAGTGATTCTTTCCTTTGGTGTCATTTCTCTCTCTCTCTCTCTCTCTCTCTCTCTCTCTCTCTCTGTCATGATGAAGGTAATTACCATTTTTTTAAAAAAAGGACTTGAAAGGTAATTTTTAAAACAAATAACAATAGCATATATCGTACAATTGATTTAGCATTTCAAAGTTATTGAACATCAAAAATCTGATTTTGTCCTCACAAAATCATCAAAGACAGATTTTCTTATCCTCATTTGACATCAAGGAAACAGTCACCAGATAGTAAAAAAGATAGGGCTAGAATCTAGCTTTTTGATTACCATTTTGTATTACTTTTACTAGTTCATAGAAGGAGAAAAGAAACTGTAGTAGTTGAAAAGTCCTTGCAGATATCTGTAGATGTGATGCTGCTGGTGCTAATGCATAACGTAGGGGTTCAAGTACAAATACTTTCTCTGCTTTTAGGTAATTTTCTGGTCACAATTTTGGTAATAGTAATAAATAACTTTTTTTAGTTTAAAATTCATTTAATAAAGCAGCAAAATAAATTATTTTAATAAACTTGTATATAAATAAATGCCTATCTACACTTGAGACTTACCGGAAAATACTAATTTATTATCATTCAAAATAATTTAGGCCTCAACTTTTCTCTAGATTTTGTCTATTTTTAATTTAAAAAAAAAGGGGGACACCCCTTTCTAGGTTCTAATACTTGAGATTACCTTAGCTTTAATATTCTTCTTAAGATATATCAATATGTTAGATTGGCAGAGTGGTTAGCTCTGTGGTGGTAAGTTTATGGGTCTTTTTGTTTTATTTTTTTTTAATTATTCAGATTTTCTCATTTTACACAATTGGATATATTATACTTTTATAACAGAATTATTTTTGATACTATTTTAGAAAGCAAAATTATAAAAAAGAAAAAAGAAGGAAGAAATGTAGAAAAGATGGAATGGAGGAAGGGCTGGAAGGAGGGAGGGAGAGAGATAGAGGGGAAAAGGAAGAGAGAAAAGGAAGGAAGGAAGGAAGGAAGGAAGGAAGGAAGGAAGGAAGGAAGGATGGAAGGAGAGAGAAGGGAAGAAAAAAAGAGAAAAAGAAACAAGAAAAGACTCTAGCCTGGGCCTTGAGAAGTATATTATTGGACCGCTGTGATTACCTCGTTAAGGCCATAGGGTCAGATCACATCCTTGTATGAAAATAATGTTTCCAAAAAAGAACACGTGTTCCCACTATCTGTCCACCTGGAAAGAAAATAATTCTGAATCTGAAGAGCCTCTATTTGGGGGTTAAGTTTGGCCTATACTTTAAGGTGTGAAAATGCCTAGAAAGTTCTGGTGGGTGGGACTTGAGTTAACCAGGACCCCAGTGAAGAAGGATGCTGGTGGTGAATTGGCTCCATACTACATCTGGTAGCAACTGAAGGGTAGAACCTGCCGAAGCTCCTCAGCTGGGCTAGAGTGAGGATATATTTGCTGCAGACTGGTGTCCCTGAAGAGCAGGGATGCCATGAGGAAAATGAACATCCAGGCACAATGAGGAGGCAAGGTGAAAAGCCAGGTAGAGACTCTGTGCGGGGTGGGGGGTGAGTTTTTTTTGATTTTTTTTTTGTTTTGTGGTTTTTTTTGGTGTTGGGGGGTATTTCCTGAGACAGCAGGAGACTTGCCAGGAAAACCTACCAGGAGAACCTCTTGGGGCAGCTAGTTCCTGGGAATTAAGCTGGTGGGGGTGGGGCCTCACATTGTGACAAGTTAGACATAAAAAGCAAACATAACATTTTCTCATGCCTCAGACTTGTGAGACCTGGGACATTAAGTGGAGGGGAGTAGACATGAGTAAAAACACTGGATGAAAGGAAATGCATCAAAATGTGGAACAGAAATACATAGCCTTTGTTGAATTATGGGCAATATCTTTTTCCTTTGTTTATGGGCAATTTCTTTTTCCTTTGTTTTTTTCTGTAATTTCCAAGTCACGTACAATTTCTTCCACAATTAAAAATAACAGCATGTTAAAAATTATTTGCTGTGTTTGATCTGACCACCCTAGGCACTCTGCAATGAAGGTGTCCTTGCAGCCTCTCCTAATATTGCACTGTATGGGATTATTCCTAATTATTCCTATTATTTCAGTATATGGAATTATTCCTCTGACTTGCTCTCAGGTGCTAGCTCCTAACCTGATACCCTGTAGGCTCCAGCTCCTTCAGAGTTCTTCTTTCCCCCTACTACACAAAAGAATAAGGAACTGTATCATATCTATATACTTAGAGGAGGCAAGGCTGATTGTTATTTTGTAAAACAATCAGGGAGTAACTGTTGACTCTACCCTTCAAAGGATCCAGAAACATCCTAACTACCTCAGCATATTTTAAAGATTCGATAAATATTCGTTGAATGGTAGTGTGATCAACCAATACATTAATTAATTCTCTAAGTAATTGCACACTAGATATTAGAATTTAAATATTGACTCCTTAGGACTAGCTCTACATTCATAATATTTTCAATACTTTAGCCTGAGGTTCACCAAAAATAACTTCTGAGAGACACGTCATAAATTATAAAGTTATGCTGTCCAATATGGCTTTTTATTTTGGTTACATGTTGAAATGATAGTCCTTTGGATATATTGAGTTAAGTAGAATGTATTATTAAAAATAATTTCACTTTCTTTGAAATATGGCTACAGAAAATTTTACACTGCATATATGGCTCATAATATTTTCACAGGATAGTGCTATAATAGCACAAAAATTTTTAAAGGGAGAAGAATTTACCACATAGTTTTCATGTGATTTTATTGCAGTACTTAAAACCTCCTTTCTTATCCTTCCAGTGTAAATCCTCATTTCTTTTCTTGGTAATGTAGTAATTATTCGACAGGAAGAAGATAAGGTCAGGCAGGCATAGGAAAGCAGTGCCATGCACATTGACAGCAGAACATGGGACAGCTGAGAAGTTCAGGGCCTAAAAGCAAAACAGTTTTGTTTAGCAAAACTGAACAGAGGGTAGAGAGCCCATAGGAGCAGAGAATACCGAGTATATGAACTATTATGAACCTCTGAATACATGTCCAGAAGAGAGGAACCATTGTTAGGAGAGATTATTGTGGTGTGGTGCAGCAAGTATTGTATTTTCAGGTGTGACTTAATCATTTGTATCTAAAAATCCTACAGATGTCTTTTCAGACAAGATGGATGATCTGTGCCTGAGGTGCATTTCGGAAATCCTAATCTTAACCTACTGTCAAAACCTTGATAAAAATGAATGATATTTAACTTCCGGTTAACAGAAACACTGTGCTTGCCTCCTCCCACAACCACATCAAAATTACAAATAAAGTGTAAAATAACCACCCTTGAGAACCACCTGAAGTCTAGCTGAACAGAAGTCCTATAGGGATCTAAAAAAAAAAAATGTGGAGAGTAGTAGGAGGGGCAGAGACGTGAATCGAGCTGCTCCCATATCCACGTGTGGTGGTTAAGAACTGGGAGAAATATGTTGGCTTCAGGGGTCCCCTCAGAGGAGCAAGGGGTCTCAGCCTCACACTGGGATCCCCATCCCAGAACATCAGTATTTGGAAGAGTAGTCCCCATGGCATCTGGCGGTGAAAATCAGTGGGGACTGCACACGGGTGAGGCAGAGGGCTGCTGTAGTCCCAGACGTTCCTCTTGGAAGGCCCAAGCATGGATTTGCTCACTGATGGACTCATTCGCTTTGGGCTCTGGCACTGGGAAAGTAGCTCAAGGAGAGCCAGGGACATACAGGAGGAGCTGAGTTGTTTGGCTTTGAGTCCAGTGCTGGAGGGGCAGCTCTTTCCCAGGCCAATGCCATTTTCCTTTGTTGAGCCTCCCCCTGCCAGACAGTTGGCAGGCACAGGTGAGCAGCATATCTGAGTCTCTATCAAGTTGGCTAGCACTGCTTGCCTCACCCAACCCACGCACCAGCTCAAACCTATTTCAGCTGTTCCACACAGGCTGCCAGCCTCAGCCCACCCTATGGACTTGCCTAAAATCTCTTAAAGGTTCACACACTCTACACAAGTAGTGACTGGCCTAAATGTGTTTTGTACCTTTTGCTGAGTGGCCTCCAGCACTAGTGGCAGTCAGCCTCGGTTCAAAGCATAGCCTCTTCCCAGGCACTTCCTAGCCCAGCACAGTCAGCTACCAATGGAATATAACTTTGTAACTCCTGCTGGGTGGCCCCAGGCCAGGCACAGGCGGCAGCTGACCTGGGCTTGAACCAGAGCCCCTTCCAAAAGGCCCCAGAGCCAACACATGTGGTGGCCAGCTTCAGATCACACCAGAGAACTACTAATTAGCTCCACAAATGACACACCCAAAGAGTGGACTTGGCAGGCACCAGAGCCCCATTAAAGTGAATCCTGCTCCATAGGGTCAGCGCCCCCAAAGCAGCTCATTCTCTATTGTCACGGAGAGTCCTCACAGCCAGTCAGTATGAGGGTCAATCCCACCCACTGATGTGCCAACAGTAATCAAGACTCAATTACAACAGGAGGTCACACACAACCCACACCCCTGGAGCACCCAGCTCAGGTGATCAGGGAGACTGTGCCATTGGGCCCCACAGGACCCCTACTACATAGGGCCACCCTTTTAAGACCGGGAGATGTAGCAGATCTGCCTAGTACATAGAGGCAAACACAGGGAGGCAGCCAGGTTGAGGAGGCAAAGAAACATGTGTCCTAAGTGAAAGAGCAGGACAAAAGTCTGGGGAAAAAAAAGGGAACAAAATGGAAGCAAGCAATCTACCAGATACAGAGTTCAAAACAATGTTTGTAAGGACGCCCAATGTACTTAGGGGAAGAGTAGATGAACTCAGGGAGAACTTACGCAAAGAGACAGAAACCATAAAAAAGAGTCAGTCAGAAATGAGGAATACAGTAACTAAAGTGAAGAGTTCATTAGGTGGAATCAACACTAGATTAAATGAAGCAGATAATCAAATCAACAATCTGAAGAACAGGTTGCAGAGAACATCCAATGAGAAGAGCAAAAAGAAAAATTTTTAAATTGTAAATGAAGATGGTTTAAGGGATCTCTGGGATATCATCAAGCATATTAACATGAGCATCATAGGGATGCCAAAAGAAAAAGAGAGAGATCAAGGTGTTGAAAATCTATTTGAAGAGATAATGACTGAAAACTTTCCTAACCTGGCTAAGGAAGTGGAAATGCAAGTCCAAGAAGAGCAGAGCATGCCAGGCAAGATGAGTCCAAAGAGGCCCACAGCAAGACACATTATAATCAAAATGCCAAAGGGTGAAGACAAAGAGAATCTTGAAAATAGTAAGATAAAGCAGTTAGTTGTATACAAGGGAGTTCCCATTGGACTTTTAGCTGATTTCTCAGTAGAAATTGTGTAGGCCAGAAGGGATTGGCACAAAATATTCAAAGTGATGAAAAGCAAAGACCTACAATCAAGATTGCTCTGCCCAGCAAAGCTATCATTTAGAATAGAAGGACAGATAAAAGAGTTTCCCAGACAAGAAAAAGCTAAAGGAGTTCATCACCACCAAGCCAGTATTACAAGAAATGTTAAGGGGATTTTTTAAGAAGAGGAAAAATACACACACGCACACACACACACACACACACACACACATGGACACATAAAATATAAATAATGGAATGGCAATGGCTACATACCTGTTAATGATTGCTTTAAATGTAAGTGGATTAAATACTCCAAACAAAAGACATAGGGTGGTTGAATGAAAGAGAGAACAAGACCTATACATATACTGCCTAATAGGAGACCCACTTCAGATTGAAAGACACACACAGACTGAAAATAGAGGGATGGAAAAAGATATTTTATGAAAATGAAAATGAAAAAACAGCTGGGTAGCAATACTTATATCAGAGAAAATTATCTTTAAAACAAAGGCTATAACAAGAGACAAAGAAGGGCATTTCACATGCAATAGCCAAGATATAGAAGCAAACAAAATGCTCATCAATAGAAGATTTGATAAAGAAGTTATGGTACAAATGTACAATGGAATACTACATGGCCATAATAAAGAAAAAAAATCTTACCGTTTGTGACAACATGATGGACCTAGAGGGTATTATGCTAAGTGAAATAAGTTAGAAAGAGACAAATACCATATGATTTTACTGATGTGGAAGCCAAAAAACAAAATAAACAAACAATTGAAACTGAAACAAATTCATAGATACAGAGAGCAAACTGATGGTTGCCAGGTGGGAGAGGGAAGGGGGGCGGGCGGTGAAAAAGGTGAAGAGATTAAGAAGTACACATTGGCAGTTACACAATAGTCACAGAAATGTAAATACAACATAGGTAATATAATCAATCATACTATAACAAATATATATATTTATTACATATTTATATATATAATACACATATAACATATATATTATATTATAGTGCCAGGTTTGTACCAGACTTATCAGGGGGATCACTTCACAAGTTAGATAAATGTCTAACCACTATGCTATACACCTGAAACTAATATAATATTGAATGTCAACAGTAATCGAAAAATTAAATTAATTAATTAAAACATTTTTTAAAAGAATGATATTTGCAATCTGCCAAAGAGAACACTATCCATCTATCTGACAACATTCTGGTCAACAACAATAATACATTTGGATCATAGAAACCCAGTGCCTCATCCAAATGCCCTCGCTTAAACATGGTTATATATCCTGACCTATAACTACTTTTAGTCAAGAGCTGACATAAGAAATGACCATGTGAAATACATGTGAAATGCTTTTGCAAAACAGATATCATCCATTCGATTTGTTAAAGTATCTGTGATTAGTATATATATGAAGAATTTGTCCTTGATTTTAGAACCCGTAAAAAAAAAAAAGTTGTTCCCTCCTTAAAAACCCATATCTTTCCTTCTACTAGAAAAAGAAGTCCCATGACACTCCTCTTTTGCCTTGGGTAATCATAAGCTCAGAGTTAATTTAGTACTTAATTGTGGTAATAGTTTAATTTCTGCTTCTTGATAAAATTATCTTTCTCTAGCTTCTCCTCACTTCCTTATCTTTACTTGAAATACCCTGGGTACATAATTATAGTGGCGGCTCTTCATGGGCTGGGCTCATGCTCAGCTACCCTGGCACGAGGAGTAGCTAGCTACTCCTAACCCTCTACCACCATCCAGCCACATGTGACCTTGGGAAAAGCTTTCACTCTTTTCTCAGTTGGGGTTCAGCTGTGCATTGATTTTTATGACTGAATATGTTGAAGGCATCAGAAGCCAGACTAAATAGAGATATAACATGTTAAGAGATGCCTGAATACATTCTAGCCTTAATTCAAGGGAAGAAAAAATAGCAGAGTATTTTTCTACTGTAATGAACAAAAGCCCCAAAAGAAAAAATTCTCTCTGTCTGGATGAGTGATAAAAACAAGGAAGAATTACAAAGTGAGAAAAGTGAAAATTATAAAACTTTGATGTTAAAAGCCCAGTTGTGTGATGAAATTGTGTCCTGATACTTTAAACAAAATCTTTACTAGTCTACAAGGCCCTATGTGACCGATTTCCAACTACATCTCTATCTTTTTCCTGCCACTCTTCTGCTCATTCACATCAGCTCTTTGCATGTCTAACTCTTCCTATCTTTCACATTTCAGTTCAAATAACACTTAATCTGAGAGAGATTTTCAGACCAAGCCACTTGAAGACAGCCTTGTACCTTTAATTTATCTCTATCACACTTTGTTATTCATTGCCCTCATCACTATCTGAAATTATATTTGTTCATGCCCTCCTTTTTAAAATGAAAGCTACCTAGATTAGAGATGTTTGTCTTGTTTATAGCTCTGCCTTCAGCACCCAGGACAGTGAATACAGAAGGTCCTCAATAAATAGTTGTTAATCCATTCATTTACTCATCATTAGTGTCTTAGGTCAGGATTCCCTTGAAACAGACTTTTAGATAGTTTATTGACAGGAGGTTTTGGGATCAATACCTGTGGGCAGGGAAGGATGTAGGATTTGACACAAGGAGGAAGTGAACAGTAATGTAGTCATAACAAAGTTTTAGTCCATTCCACAGAAAACTCTGGAGCTTGGATGGCCTTTCAGAGTTGTCCCACAAAGAGAACCAGGTCTATATACCCCTGGAAAGGGGATTAAACCTTGGACTACTCAGCTCTCTTCAGTAAGAGTAATTCCTGGGGTGAGATAGTTGTGAGTAGTCAGCTACCAACACACCTGGTCCCAAAGTGGGTAGGGGAATCTGAGCTGCATACTACATCACCCACTACAATTCAACACCTACTGTGAGCTAAGAATGAATGGAGATGCTGATGACACACCAGTGAACTAAACAAATAAAAATCCTTAGTCTCTTAGAGTTTACATGCTAGTAGATGAATGAATCAGTCAGTCTGTCAATCTGTCAGTCTGAATGTACATTATATCACAGCATTCTCCTCACTGTAACAGCACACTTTTTAAACTGTAAACAGCTGAAGTGCCTTGATCCTTAAGGGGCATAATAAAGCGAGAAAATCTCTGAGTCTTTTGATAGAAGCTAGCTTGAACTGGTCAGGCTAAACTCTTTGTTGCAGGGAGAGGTGCTATGGCCCCATTGCATCACGCTATCTTATTAAAATAACTTGTCAGAGGGGTTGCATGAGATGATTAATGAATTAATGAATTAATTAATTGTTATCAGGTGACTTCTACACACTGGGCACTGCTTTGAGGTTTGGGAGCAGATTGTGAGTAAAATCAGCCCACTCCCCCCACCGCATCCCTCACCCCGAGCACTTGCCCCTCACAGAATTTACCACCCATTAGAGAACATAGAGGGGCAGAGCACCAGTTGCAATCAAATGCGATGGGAATTCAGGGACAATGCTAGCACCGAAAAGTGGGGGTCTGACAGACTTTGTGATTTGCTCACAGAGGAAGACTTCCTGGAGTTGAAATTTGAATGACCAGGAGTTATCCAGAAAAAGAGGGTGGGAGGTGTTCCAGACAGGGGTGCAGCAACATACCAAAATGTGTTACTCAAATGTCACTGAAATGACAGTTCTCCAAAATCTGAATGTATTTGGGGGATGACTGGAACAAAGAGTGTAAGGGGGAAGGTAGCACAGATGGAGCTGAAAGTGGGAGGGGTCAGATTGTCAAGGGTCTCATAAACCTGGTTGTGGCACATGAACTTCACTAATTTGTTTTTAAAAGCAGGGGTGTGCCACCTCCAGAAGAGTGTCCTCCTACCTGCTAAAACCCTATAAACTGACGATGTTATTTTCTTTAGTTCAAAGTGGAGACACTCCACACACATAACTTATCTTTTTAAATCTATATTTTGTTCTTCTTTTCATTTGTCTTTTACTCAACTTTTGATATCATATATCTATCTATTTAGATGGAATATGCATATTTTCAGTCATCCTGGACTTTGAAGTTCTTCTCTTTTGTTGTTATAATAGATTTAAGTTCTCCCTTTTTCTGAGAAACTCATTTTCAAACTTGTATGCTATGAAATACTAGTACTAAGAGATGCTATGAAAAAAAGAAGGAGAATCTTTAAGTCAAATGTGTCTACTTCTTGGAGAATCACAACTCACATCAGGCTCTGGGAAGTCCTGCAGAAAAGAAGTATATTTTAATGGTTTGGACTACTGTTTCCCAAACTTATTTTACCACAGAATTTACCCACATAACTTTTTTGTTGTTTTTGTTGGTGGTGGTGTTCGTTTTGAAGAATATCTGTTAATATTCCTAGAACAGTGAGAGCACCACCGAGAGATGCTGTCCTGGTATCTGTCCCTTCAGCTTCTTTTCCATGGTCCTTTTTTGGTCTGCGACATCATGCATAGTTCCTGCAATCTCATCTTCCCTCCTTAGTTTCTGCCACTCCAACTCATATTTCATCATGCTACTGGGGTATCTTATACTTAAGATATAGTATATTCATAACTCATGGAAATAGAGTAGACTGGTGGTTACCAGGGGATAGGGGAAATGGGAAGATGTTGCTCGAAGGTTTCAACCTTCCAGTTATAAGATGAATACATTTTGGGGATCTAATATACAGCATGGTGACTATAGTTAACAATACTATATTATATACTTGAAAGTTGTTGAGATTAGATCTTAAGTGTTATTACTTTTAAACAGAAAAGGTAATTATGTGAGGAAACAGGGGTGTTTACTGTTTTGGGTAATTTTACAATATGTATGTGTATCAAATCATCACATTGTACACCTTAAACCTACATATGTCTTATGTCAATAATATGTTGATGAGGCTGGAAAAAAAGATATAGCTCTTTCAATTACTTTTCTTGTTCAAGAGGCTCTGTGTTGCCTGACCCATCACATCTAAATACCGTAGGCTGACATTCCAATTTTTTTGTTCAAGTCCCCAGGCTTCATTGCTATTATTCATGTCTGTCAATCCAATCTTGTTGTCTCCCACACCACAAGAATGGATCCTTTCTTCCTTTGTATATATCATATCTCCTACTCTTCTCTGAAAAATTATGTCTTACTCCCTTAAGATTTACTTAAAAACTCAACTCACCTTCTACAGAATCTTTTTTATATTAGCACAAATCTATTTTACCTCTTCAATAATCAACACATATAATACTAGGGAAGAGAGTTTGAAAATATTGGAAGGGATGGGAATAGTGCTTGGCATAGTAGGTGCTGTTTTTTAAGCACTTTCTATATAAACGACTAATACTAAATATTATGTGTTGTAGAAACAACGACAAAAAGATAAATGCATTCTTCACCATTAATAAGCCTCATGGTGTACTAAAGTTAAAAGGGGAAAAAACAGATTATCTTGTGCCATCATCTCATTTTCAAGATAAGCTAAACTGAAGCATGGTGACATTCAATAGTCACATATGTGGCAAAACTAGAACAAGAGCTCAAGCTACTTGATTCTTAACCCAGTACACTTTTCACTTCCCCAAGATAGCTTTCTCAATAACTAGTTGTTCATGTGAGCAAATGGCCCCCCATGTCATTACATGGGAGGTACCAGGTGATAAGAACTTGAGGTATTTACAAAAGGAAGAGTACATTTTGTATTGTGGAATTCAGAGGTAGCTAGGAGCAACGAAGACTCAATCCAAAGAATTGGTATGATTTAGGAAAGGTGAAAGTTGTGGGTTGGGGCAAGAAAGGCATTTTACTTGTCAGAAATCAAAAGAAGAAAATGTTTGGAAATGAGAGTGAGTATAAGGTATGTCCAGGAGGAAATACATAGACAATCTAGCCAGAGATAAGAGGCAGAAAGTCAGCTTGTGCTATGTACCTCAGGCACTTTCCAAAGTATCAGGAATAGATGCTTTCATTTCTCCCACCAGAACTTATAACTTGAAGCCTGAAAAGAGTTCTATAATTATGCCACTAAACATTTTCTAAAGAAAGAGAAGGAGTCGTCCGTTCACTGGCATGCTGTTATCACAAAGAGGCCTGCTGCATTTGTTTTATTTGCCAAGAACATGACTTTACAATCATGTTTCCAACTTAGCTACCCTGCACTCTTGTCTCTTAATATGAATATTCATGTGGGAACATTGCAGCTTTCAGGTACTTGGTAGAGTGTTCCTCTTGGATGATGGTGCGACTTCTTTTATTCTCAAAATTAGTTCATGGTGGCAATTTTCAGAATGAAGTGCCCTCTGGGAATTAAATTCTGATGACTAGTCAAGAATGGAAATAAAGCAAAGCTCTGCAGAGGTTAACTGTGCACTGGGAGTGCAAGTGTGGCCTGTCACACATTTCATCTGACAAGCACTTTCAATCTATATGACTGTCATAGAGTACACATGTATTGACATCGAGGTATGCTATCAATGATACTGATGTTGACAACAAAGCGAGAGAGAAGATTCTGGGGTTATCTAAAATCATTTATCAACACACACACACTTCAAAGCCAATGAGAGAAATTCATTTCCAGTGGGAAAAATGTCTATTCCATGTCATTGTTCCCAGACAAAGCCTTTTCTTGTATAATACCAGATGACAAATGATAAAGCTGCTCTTCTGTTGGATTCATGTACAAAACAGGCAAGGAGGTGCAGTTGCTACATATGCCATATGTAATTTCTATTCAATTGGCTCAGAGAACTTTTCATGTGTAATAAATCAGATAACAAGGGAAAGTTATTTTAAAAATAGTCCCTGTATGGTAATGAATAAGTTCATTTGTCTCAGGAGGACAAGCGTTAGTTTCAATTAAAAAACAAAAAAGGAAACTCACCTCCTTATATAAGGTGTTAGAAAAAGATGTGGCATTTGAATGTGATTGCTGAGAGATTTGGGACTCCAGAAAAATTGGGCATTTTGAGTAATACATAAACCTATATGTTCCTTACTTAATACTTTTTCACAATACAACAGTAGTCAGAGATTTATGCTCCTTATTTCTCATTTTCTGGATGTCTCTAATAATTCAAATAAGATCCATAGACTGGAAAACCAAAAACCAAACAAGTTGTCTCTGCTCTCCCTGCATGGCCCTAAAGTTCCAGCTGACGTTTTCATGAATTTCTTATCGTGAATGAACACTTCATGGTTGCCATTATTTCCAGCTCTTCTAGATCAAGGGCACATTTATAATAAACCTCTGCTCTATGACTCATGTAACATGCTTATATTAAATCAGTCACATTAAGTGGTAATTCCAACTGGTTCTTATCTTGTGCCTCTGTGCCTGGGTTCTGTGTTGGTGTGCTGGCTGTTAATGAGTTCTTTGCAGACTGATTCTGTTTTGCCTTCCTATCCATTTTAAAGATAGGGAAACTTCCCTTGAACTCATATTGCCAAACCAAGACCCAAAACCTCCTGTTAGATCTTTTGAGAACTTCTGTCTGTGGTTTAATCCTTCAGTCTCCTCTGACTACCTCTCCCAACCCTGTAGGGCTTTCTGGTCTCTGGGTCAGGCTCTGTCCCACACATCCTCCCCATTTACCAAGCCTCAGTTTTGATGGTTGATTATAGGACACGAATACATTCTTTTTTTCATTGTTATTCTTAAACATGCTTCTAGTTTTAGTTATCACCTTCTACTTCCAATGTTTATTTGTTCATTCGAAAACATTTAAAACTTCTATGTTGTGCCAGGCACTGAAACTAGTACCAAATAAATTAATAATTATAACATGTGATTCATTCTTTCAACTAGCTCGCAGTCTAAGGTATCATCTTGTGTAATAATATCTTACATTTGTATAACATTTTAATGTTCACAAAGAACTTTCTTATATTATTTCTTGATCGTTATGTTTTATACTATAGATTAATTGACTTTCCATATTCAGGACCACAGCTAAGGAGTCATGAAACTAACTTTCCCATGATGTAATGCAGATTCATATTGGAGAGAGAAACCTTGTAAAAGAAATGAATGTGGGAAAGCCTTCAGTCAGAATCATCACCTTTTTTTTAACATGCAAGAATTTGTACAGAAGAGAAATGCTATAAATATTTCATTGCCTGAGCAAACTGGTTTGTTGACCTATATTAGCTGGTGAATGTTCTATTTAAAGAGGCATCCATTCAGGGCCATCTGGGGTCTTCTACCAGGTTCATCTCTTTTAAATTGAGAGAATATGCAATTTATGCTTTTGAAATATGACTTATATAAGTAGCTTAGTACAATCAATGTTATTTAGCCTGCAGAAAGACTGATGGGATCACACAATATTACTATTTTATACATTTTTGTGAATGTTGACAGATGATAAATATTCACTATGATCAGAGAAGGCATAGCTGTGCCACTGACAAGAATGAAAACACTTAAAAAAGTGTGCTGTTGTGTGAGTGGTCAACATACTTTTGATAATTTTAAGAAAAATTCTCAGTGACATCCAAATCCAAAAGGGCATGATGGCAATGTCACTTTATGGAGCTACATTTTTTAACTCAAAGACTCTAGGCTCTTATTTATTTTTAGGTAATTTGCTATAATTATAGGGTAAGTTGCCCATCAGATGCAGGTTAGCACCATACATATATATAGCCTTGAGCTCAGCAGGTGGATGACAAAGAGGAAAACAGGGAAAGTAAGATCAAAACAGCTACTGCATCTTAGCAACCTGGGGAAGCTCCAACCTCTGAAGACACCTTTGAAGTTGATCCTTAAAAAGCTAGAAAGATATCCTTGGCTTCTGAATGGATGCATCTATAAGAGCACTGTGTGTTGTAAATCATAATCATAAATCACCTTATTGTGCTGATGTGTATGTTAAAGTTCAAAATTTTGAGATCATTTAATATATTATTTCAGAATTCCATCTACTCCTCTACAATTCGGTCTTTAAAAGGAGATTCAGAAAATGCTCATGAAATAGCCTTTATCTTAACAAATACCTTAAAAGAAGAGACTTTTGCAAAAGCATAAACTTTGGCAAAAGAATGAAGAATTCAGTTATTAAATGCTACCACTGTATCACTGGAGTTTCAATGTAAAAATGTTCTTCCTCCACTCTTCCCCAAATGTAAAGCTGTTTCAAACAAACGTCTAGAGATGTGATAACAGCACCAGAATGCTGTGCCTAATTACATATAGCAATTCTGTATCAGAATATGTTTTGATTGCACACAGTATTTTCCTGGGCACTATTCTCTGTTCCATCTTATATTATAATCTTAAGAGAAAGGAGCTAGTTAAGGAAACTAACCCTTAATGATTATCAAAATTCATGTTTAAATATGTTGTCATTTTTATCCTTAGAAACTGTACCATGTAGGTTAATTAGTCTCATTTTTCATGTTACCACATCTTGGCTATTGTAAATAGTGTTGCAATGAACATAGGAGTGTTAGCCTTTCTACCCGCCAGCAATAACCATTAGAAAATATAATTTTTAGAAAAAAGTTTCAATTTGCAATAGCCACTAAATTCTCAATAGCAACTAAAAAGTACTTAATAATAAACTTAATAAATATATAGGAACTTTATAGAAAAAACTATCAAGGCATACTGAAAGAAGTAAAAAAGGATCTGGATAAAAGAAAAAAGGTTATGAATAGAGTTTTGATCATGATGGCTAAGCAGGTAAATACTGTGTTTGCCTCCTCTCACGACCACATCAAAATTACAACAAAACTACAGAACAACCATCACTGAGAATTGCCTGAAATCTAGCTGAACAGAAGTTCTGTAACAAAAGATATACAGAAGAAATTACATTGAGACTGGTCGGAAGGGCCAAGATGCAGAACAGGCTGGTCCCATACCCATGTGTGGTGGTTGAGAATCGGGAGGAATATCTCAGCTGCAGAGGTTTCTCCTGAGGAATGAGGGGTCTCAGCTCCATACCAGACTCCCCAGCCCAGGGCTCCAGTGCCAGGAAGAGAAGTCCCCATAACTTCTGATTATGAAAACCAGTGGAAATTGGGTCTGAGTGAGACAGCGGACAGCTGGAGTCCCAGGCATTCCTCTTAAAGGGCCCCCATACAGACTCACTTGCTCTGAGCTCCAGCATTGGGGAAGTAGCTTGAAAGAGGCCAGGGACATATGAGGAGTAACTGAATTGTCTGGCTTTAGGATAAGGGCTAGAGGGGGCAGCTTTCTCTCAGACAAAAGTCCTGGCAGAGACCACTGTTCCTTTGTTGAGCCCTCCCGTCCACCCAGCATGCAGACACAGGTGGGCACCATATCTGAGTTTCCATCAACATGGCTAACACTGTTTGTCCTGCCCTGGTGGTTTCGGAGACCCCATCCCACCCAACTTCCAGACCCACCCAGGCCGCATCCAGTTCTTTTTTCATACAAATGGCCTCTCT
This sequence comes from Eidolon dupreanum, assembly GCA_028627145.1. Taxonomy (NCBI): domain Eukaryota; kingdom Metazoa; phylum Chordata; class Mammalia; order Chiroptera; family Pteropodidae; genus Eidolon; species Eidolon dupreanum. The sequence continues at coordinate 54,708,747 of CM053503.1, read as the reverse complement.
TGGCTCATGCTGTGGTCTCTTCTAAGTCTCTCCAAGGTTCACAAACTCCAAACAAGCACCATCTGGCCTCGGTATGCCCCATATCTCTTGCGAAGCAGCTTCAAACTTGGCATTAGCAGGCCTCAATTTGTAGCTTATCTTCTCCCAGGTACCTCCAAGCCCAGCAGAGGTGGTAATCATCTGCAGAACACTTTATATGTTATACCAAGTGGCCCCAGACAGGGCATAGGCAGCAGCTGACCTTGGCCTGTAACAGAGCTCTCCCAAGAGGCCCCAGAACCAGCATACCTGGTGGCCAGCTTCAGACCACACGAGAGCACCACCCAACTACCTCCACAAAAGATGGACACAAAGGGAAAATTGGATGGGCACCAGAGCCATGCTAAGGAAATCTTGCTCTGTAGGGTCAGCCTATGCACAACAGTTCCTCCACTGTAGCCATGGCCAGTTCTCACAACCAATCAGCCTGAGGGTCAATACCTCCCACTCATGTGCAAACAGCACCTAAGGCTCAAATACAATAGGAGGACACACACAATCTACACAAGGAACGTACCTGAAGCACCTAATTCAGGTGACCAGGGAGACCACACCCCTGTGCCCCACAGGACACCTACTACATAAGGTGGCTCTACTGAGACTGGGAGAAATAACAACTCAGCCTCATACATAGAAACCAACACAGGGAGGCAGCCAAACTGAGGAGACAAAGAAACGTACACCAAATGAAAGAGCAGAACAAAGCTTCAGAAAAGAACTAAATAAAATGGAGACAATCAATCTACCAGATGCAGAGTTCAAAACATTAGTTATAAGGATGCTCAATGATCTCAGTGAGAACTTCAACAAAAAGATAGAAAACATAAAAAAGAAATGAAGAAGAATTCTTTGGAAATGAAGAATACAATAACTGAAATGAAGACTACATTAAAGGAACCAACGGTAGATTAGATGAAGCAGAAGCTCAAACCAGCAATTTGGAAGATAAGGTAGCAGAAAACACCCAATCAGAACAACAAAAAGAAAAAAGAATTCAAAAAATGAGGTTAGTCTATGGCCATGCTACCGTGAACAAACCCGGTCCCAGCTGATCTCAGAAACTAAGCAGAGGCGGACCTAATTAGTGCTTGGATGGGAGGCCACCTAGGAAGACCAGGTGCCATGGGTGTAAAAAAGAAAAAAATAAGGGTTTGTAAGCTGACAAGTTTCTTGCAATCTGTGAAGACAACCAAGAGTTGCCTCACCTAAAAAAAAAAAAAATGAGGCGAGTTTAAGGGGCCTCTGGGACAACATCAAATGTACCAACAACATTCACATCATAGGAGTACAAGAAGTACCCATTGGGGTACATCATAGAAGGACAAGGGACAGAGCAATGAAAACATATGTGAAGAAATAATGACTGAAAAGTTCCCTAATCTGGCTAAGGAAACAGACATATAAGCCCAGGAAGCACACAGAGTTCCAAGCAAGATGAACCCAAAGAGGTCCACACCAAGACACATCATAATCAAAATACCAAAGGTTAAAGACAAAGAGAGAATCTTAAAAACAGCAAGAGTAAAGCACTTAGTTACCTACAAGGGAGTACTCATAAGACTGTAAGCTGATTTCTCAACAGAAACTTTGCAGGCCAGAAGGGTTTGACATGAGCTATTCAAAATGATGAAAAACAAGGACCTACAGCTAAGGTTACTCTACTTAGCAAAGCTATCATTTGGAAGATTAAAGAGCTTTCCAGACAAGAAAAAAAGCTAAAGAAGTTTATCAACACCAAACTAGTATTACAAGAAATGTTAGGGGACCTTCTTTAAGAAGAAAAAAAAGATTAAAAACATAAATAATAAAATGGCAATAACTACGTACCTATCAACAATTACTTTAAATGTAAAATGGCTTAAATGCTCCAATCAAAAGATAGAAAGTAGCTGAATGGATAAGAAAACAAGACCCTTACATATGCTGCCTATAAGAAATTCACTTCAGGTCGAAAGACACACACATTCTGAAAGTAAAGAGATGGGAAAAAATGTATTTCATGAAAATGGAAACAAAAAATAATCTCGGGTAGCAATATTTATATCAGACAAATAGACTTTAAAACAAATGCTACAACAAGAGACAAAGAAGGGCCCAGTAATCCCATTTCTGGGTATTTATCTGAAGAAAACCAAAACACTAATTCAAAGGGACATACGCATTTATATGTTCATTGCAGTATTATTTACAATAGCCAAGAGAAGGCGGCAACCTGGTTGTCTATCAATGGATGAATTAATAAAGAAGATGTGGTACACATATACAATGGAATATCACTCAGCCATAAGGAAATAATGAAATCTTGCCATCTGCAACAACATGGATGGATCAACAACGACACGGGTATTGTGCTGAGTGGAGTTAATTCAGACAGAGAAAGATAAACATCATATGATTTCACCTATATGTGGAATCTAGAGAACAGGATAAATGAGCAAACAAAACAGAAACAAACGTATAGATACAGAGAGCATTTTTATGGTTGCTGGATTGGGGGGGATGGGTATTTGGGGGAGGAAATTAAGAGGTACAAATTAATAGTTACAAAATAGTCGTGGAGATATAGAGTATAGCATAGGGAATATAGTCAGTAGTATTGTAATAACTATGTATAGTGTCAGATGGGTACTGGATTTATTGGGGTTATCGTTTCATAAGTTATATAAATGTCTAATCACTGTGTTGTACATCTGAAATCAATATAATGTTGCATGAGAACTGAAACTGAAAAATAAAAATATTTTTAAAAAATTTTAAAAAGAGCTATGACTCGATATTATAATGATGAAAGTTCTCAAATTTATCTTCAAATATAGTTCTTTCCCAATCAAAATTCCCACTGCATTTCTCATAGAAGAGAATATGTCTAAAAATTGCCAAGTTGATTTTCAAAATATGCTATTATAAAGTCTTATCATGAAAACAATGTGATTTTGGCATTAAATGAGATAAATAGAACCACGGAACAGACTGGAAGGTACAGATGGATGCACATACATATAGCTACATATATGATTTTGGTATAAGAATGATAGCATTTCAATTCAGTGGAGAAGGCATGAACAGCTTAGCAACAGTGTTGGGATAACTGATTATTCATTCACAAAAATACATTCTTGATGTATTAAAGAACCACATGTGTATATGTGTATGTGTCTGTGCACATATGAGCTACATGCATTCATCTTGAGAAGTATTTATACATGTGGACAGGGAAACTTGTATAAGGAGAGTCATTTCATGATCATTTTACTAATGAAATATCAGACACAATGTCCATTATTGTTAGAATCTTAAAACAAATTATGGCATATTCAAATAGGAAATGCTATGCAGTATATAAAAGAACAAAGTACACTCATATGTAAGCACATTAAAAAGTGTTACAGTCATATTTCTGAGAGTAAAACACAAGTTTTATTTATAACATAGAAAATTTCTAATGTTATGCTATTTATATAAATCTATTTAAAGAAATCATTTCACACAAAACTCAATTGATTATGTCTACATATGTATATGTATATACTATGTATATTCATCTATCTATCTATCTATCTATCTATCTATCTATCTATCTATCTATCTATTTTTCTATCTATCTATCATCTATTATCTCCACATATGCACATATAAAGCAAGGGCAAATGTTTTAATATATACTATGTAAATGTTTTAATATATTCCAGATAAATAAGCTCCTAGCAGTTGAAAACCACTTAAGTTATACTCTAAATTACTTAAACTACAATTAACTCCAAAATTGAGACATGAACAAATATTGTAATATACTTAAACCTTTTCAATAAATACCCAGTTTTACCAATCGTCTTTGGATCTTGTAGCAAGAAGAGTTTAAAAAATTCAAGAGGTACTTCTTGGTGTTAAATGAAAAAATAATCTTGAAGCCTGGATGCTGTGAATTGTCTAGTTTGTTTTCTTGCAATAAAACAGTGAGGGGGTAGTTGTTTAAACAGATCTCTCTTCATTTTTGTCTTCAAGGTATCTGGTGCCTGGTTTATTTCCTCATCAATCTGTCAGGTCATCAGAACCCTTTTTACACACTCCTCCCAAATTCTCACATTAAAAAGATAGGACAAACTAATTTTTACCACATATATTTTTTTGCTTTACTCATTGTCTAGCTTGTTTTTTGGCAAACAGGCTTAGAGGTTTTGTAGCTCCTTTGTTATACGGAAGTATGTGGGTCAGCTTTTAATTCTGATGATTCAGGCTTCTAGGAACTTTTTTTGCACTTCTTTAAATTCTCCAGTACAAAACCCTTATTTTCTAACAGAGTACATATAACGGACTACTTTCATAATTTCCACTTGAACGTTTAATAAGCATCTAAAATAAAAAGGTCAAAAACAGAGCTCTTGGTCCATGCCCTTGCCACCCCCACCAAGCCTGCTCCTTCAGCATCTCACGTCTTAACAAAGGGCCCCACCCAGGCAAGAGTCACTCAGGCCAATCAATACCCTTGGAGTCATCCTTGATCCTTCTTTCTTTCCAACCCATATTCAGTTATCAGGAAATCTTGTCATCAGAATGTACTCGTGATCTCATCTCTTCTTACCAGCTGCACTGCTGATCCAAGCCTCTACCTTCTGTCACATGGCCACTGCACTGACCACCTCACTGTTTCTACCTTTTACCTCTTGGAGTCTGTTTTCCACACAACTGCTGAGAGCCTATTTTAAAGTGTAAACCTGATTTTGTTATTTCCCTGCTCAAATCTCTCTAATGGCTTCCCATGTGCCCAGAACAATGTTCATAAGCCTTACTTTGGAAACCAAGGCTTTGTCTGACCTGGCTCCTGTTTCTTCTCCATCTTGGTTCCTTCCTCTCCCATTTCTCCTGCCACTCACTCAGCTTCGGTGATCCTGCTCTCCAGAGTTTCCTCAAACAGAAGTTGCTGACAAGCATGCTTCTGCCCTAGGGCCTTTGCTTGTGCTCTACCCTGCATGGAATACTCTCCCCAGATGTTCATATGGCTCAGTTCATTCAAATACTACCTCCTCAGAGAGAGGAGGACACTCTCTAAAGTGGGACAGCCTGTCACTATTTTCTCACCCCACTCTGTTTTTCCTTCTTTGACCTTAAGTGATTTCCTTTGCCTATTATCTCTCTCCAACTAGACTGGAAACTCTTTGAAAGCACAGACCTCATTGACCTTTATTCATCACAGTATCCCCAGCCCCTAAGGCAGGGCTTGGGCTTAGCAGTGCTCAGTAATATTAGTTAAAAATGAATGAACTGTACACTTAAAGTGGGTAAATTTATAATGTATAAATTATACCTCAATAAATCTGTTAAAAAAGATACTTGGTTTAAAAGTTGAGAAAAATGATTTGATCAAATTAATGAATTAAAGCAATGCTTAATTTGACTATGCTTCCTAAAATAAAATAAAAAGTATTGATCTAGAGAAATCAGTGTTTCTAGTTTTATGTCTGATTTCCTCCAGCGAAAGGCTATTTCTTTTTCAATGATATGCTTGGAAGTTTGAGACATCATAATATAATACTTAATAAAAATTACTTATACATTTGAGAGTTTTCTGAGTACACAGAGACTATGCTAGTTTGCACATAAATTATTCCATGGACTTCTCTGAGGAAGGCACTATTATAGTCTCATGATGAGGAAGGTGTGGCTTAGAGAGTTTATTTCTAACCCAAGGTCATAGCTTTTAAATGATAGTGCTTAGATTTGAACTCGAAACTAGTCCTCACTAGGGACTGAAATAAAAGGGCAGAAAAAAAGTCAGAAATGGATACCAAACAGTTATTTTTTATAAGTGCCAGGGGATCCCAGGATGTTTTTCTAAAACTCATGTTGTCTCATTTGCTTTCTTCTTCCTTCCTTCTACCCAGAAGGGGTGACCATTATGCCAAGCCAAGCCCAAGGTCACTCTTTTCCAATCAAATATCCTTCACAGAGATGGGCTATATTTTATGATACTTATAGGATTGTAGCACCTCTATATCAAACAAGTATATATGCTTTCATTCCAGATTCAATTTAAATATAAAGAGGTTTATGGGCTTACTCCAAATAGTCCAGTGTTTTCGACTCCTTTCTGCACTGAACCATCTACATTACTGTTGTAGCAGTCCCCAACCTTTTTGGCACCAGGGACTGGTACTCCTATGAGAGTCTAATGCCTGATGATCTGAGGTGGAGCTGAGGCAGTGATGCTAGCACTGGGGAACGGCTGCAAATACAGATGAAGCTTCACTCGCTCACCCGCCGCTCACCTCCTGCAGTGTGGTCCGGTTCCTACCAGGCCACAGACCAGTACCAGTCCATAGCCCAGGGGTTGGAGACCTCTGTTCTACAGCATGAATTCTCTTGGCCTGTCTGGCTGCTGCTCAATCCCTCGATATCTTTCTCTAAGGCAGTCATACGTACAGGGGGAAAAAAAGCATTTTAATTGAATAGAATGATCTTCTTGTTTATTGCCACTCGGAATTGACCCCTGTCTATGCTCCTGCCATCTTGAGTAATTCTCAGCCCTGAAATATCTTCCCCAAAGACAGGTCCACCACCACCTCTTCGCCATTGTTATACCCCGTGTCCTGACTTTCCATCCCCTTCATTCTCACACCTTCCCTTCCACCTTGTCTTCTTCAGCATTCACTTTTTAGTTTTTCCATTTCATTGTCAACTTCTCGTATCTGGTATTACCAACCTCTCCTCACTTTTAAAAGCTACATGTTCTTAGACATCATTGTGTTTCCTATAGAAACAAGATCATCTCTCAACAGTGAACTACCCCTGATGGCTTGCATTTATATAGCATTTTATGGTTCTCAAAGGCTTTTCACATATCTAATTTAACTAAATCTTCTGAGCAGCGTTGTGAAGTAGATACTACCATCATAATTTAAAAGAAAAGGAAACTGAATCACAGGGCCTTGTCCCCTGTGCCATACTACCCGGAAATGTAGAAATGGAAGTAGAATAAAGGTCTTTTTTTTTTTTTTTTTTTTTTTTAATCACAGCACAGCACTTGTTAGCTTGTTGCATTAGAGTATGGTAGGATTTGTGCTATTATGGTTGATACTAGTCACATGTGGCTATTTGAATTTAATTAAAATGAAACAAATTTAAAAATTCAGTTCTTTAGTCACATTAGCTGCAATTTAAATGATCAGGAAACATATGGAAAGTGGCTACTATATCGGACAGTGCAGATATCAAACATTTCCATCATTGCAGAATATTCTATTGGACAGTGCTGTCTCGGTCCTAGTTATAGTACTGATGCTAAAAGAATTTCCACTATACTGCTTTCTGCAGTTGCATCGGGGAACAGATGCACATTGTATGCTCAGGAGATATAGAACCAGCTCATCTGAGTGGACGTCTATTTTATTGTTTCCCAATCTGGGCAGATCATCAGCATTACAGATTCTTGACCCATTGATTTTTTAATGAATCCATAGTGCTTGGAGGTGGATTATAACCTGTAAACTACTATTTGGGGGTCCCATTTATCAATAAATCAAAGACTCAGAAAAGGTGAACTAACCCCAGGGCACAGTAGACATTATCTATTGCCATTCTCTTATTTTATCATTGCAGAAATTAAAGTCTAACGACCCAAAGTAACTCTTCCTAAGACACCCAGTTAGTGGCATAGCCAAGAATAAAATGTGGCTTTCTGATTCCCTATCCAGTGCTCTCTTCTCTAAACTGAGTTTTTGTAATCTACCAACTTCTATCCTAGATGATAATTAGGAAAGGAAGTTGGAGGGCAGCTTCTTCCTTTCTCTAACTCCTGCCTTTCCTCTTGCAATTATTAAAAATGGAGGGGCTGTTTTTCTAAGGCTATGCCAGAAAGGAACAGCCATATGAGGCTCCCAAGACAGCTGGCGGAAAGGATTACACAGCCTCGCCTTGGATAATGAGACTGTGTCTCATACCATACCTCACACAACTTGTTTCAGAATATATGTCTGCTGAGAACACCTGCCACATCGCCCTTCCTCCACCAGCCACTGCACGCAGCCTGATCTCCTTTCCACAGAGTTCTAAATAAGTCAGTGTTGGGTAGCTGGAGAAACCTCCATGAAGTCTTGCCTACTAAGTCGTAAAGCAACAGCTGGGTGTGAAAATATAACCACTGTCACTTTTCCAAACAGCACGGGACCTGGCCTGACGGGGCTTGAGGACGTTCTTGGGCATGTTGTAATTCACAGCTGCCGCCTGGAGTAACATTTTTCCTCCCTGAGATTTCGGGTGGCAGAGGATTGTGATCTTTCTCAAGTGCTGCTTTTCTTCATTAAGACCCATGTATCTGTCCATGTACCACTGGGCATTTGCTTCTTCTGGTCTTAAATGTTCATATGTGACTGGATGTGAAGTTCAGTGATTTTGGGGGCATACTTTTCCATCTCTTCTGGAAGGGAAGCTGAATTTTCTCAGGCAAAAGGCAAAGCAAGAACCAAGCTCCTGGGCCGACATTCTTTTGTGCTTGAAAACGCCAGCTCGCTAAATTTGGTTGCTGTTTCTTTTTTTAGCGGGGTAATACAAAAGTCTGAATTTACCATGCAGGGAAATAAGCATTAACCAAAAGGCAATGCAGATTTGAATTTACTTTCCTAGCGTCTACTCTCTGTTGCCACTTTCAATTTGATTTTTTACTCATAAAGAATAATTATGGGATAAAATGGATTATGAGTTTCTTAACACAAAGCAGAATTGAATAGTCATAAAACTCAACAGCTGGCCAAGTTTATTTTTATGCTAGGAATATGATGAACAGAAACAGGAATGAATATGTTTTAAGTAAACAGCCCATTTTCAGAAGGGACCTTGATGCAAGGAGTGAAATAGAGTCTGGGTCCAACTGAGCTCTATAATCAGCGAACCCGCCACCATCTGTCAGGGCCGTCTCCTCTCCCTGGGGCTCTGGCTCCCGGGGCCCAGCTGACAGACGGGCATCATTAGCTGGCTTGTGCACTAGGTCACCCCACTGAGACAGGTCACCTTGTGTCTTTGGGGTGTTTTATTCCCCCCTGTTCCCAATTCTGATCCTGAGAAAGGAAAATTGAATTTTAGTCTTAAGATTAAATGATGACAGTATGCAATCTGTCAGTTCCTTGCTGGCAGCCAAGTAGGTTTGCTAAATTAAAAAAGAATGGGAAAGTATAATTCAGCTCCTTTTCCTTCAGTCCTCTGGGATCAGAAGCAGGGGGATCCTGCCCCTGTACAGCCCATTTAAATACAAACACCTCAAAGATGCTTCCTGCCTTTACTGTGCTTTGCAGATTAATAAGTAGGCATGGAGATTTTGTATATTCTGCCTAAACTGCAGAGGAAATGAGAGAAACTGGCACGAATGGAAAATCAAAGAAAGAGACTCAACATGATAGTGAGTAGTGGCAGGGTCCATGCAGGGAGCCACTTAGAGACACAGAGAGCAAATGGAAGCTATAAACACACAGTCTAGCCCTGAATCCCTAGTTGTTGTTGTTGTTTTTAAATCAGTCATCTGTTTGAACACCTCATTCAGTTGGACAGACTTCTTTTCATAGTTTTCTCACAGATTTTTTTTCCCTTAACCTACCCAATATTGTGAGCCCGGCACATTTTCCTCTTTCTTTAAAGGCTGCTGTCAATTGCTAAGCTCCCCCACTGAAGGATGCCCTCAACCCTGGTTTCTTGACTCTCGTGCTGAACTCACTTTTTTTCTTTCTTATCTTGATTTCTTAGGACTTTCTCATGAGTTGATAGTGACCTAGTTCTGAACCTCATTTTAGACAAATTCTGGCAAGAAATTTCTATTAGTCAAATCTTAATGTGATAATGTGATCAATATTCTCTTCTGAGATGATTGAATTAATTCTCTTAATAAAGGAATGCATATTTTGGACAGGGATATAATTATTATTCTGCTGTATTTTAATTGGGAAATAGAAGGGTGATTGTCAGAGCCCAAAGATACGTGATAGAGAATTGTCTGTCTAGATTCCGCTTATGTAAAGAATCAGCGCAAACGTTGCCCTTTCCACAGGGAACTGCTCCTGTCTACATCGTGAATCATCCTGCAAAATGGGTGGATTTTAGTTTAAGGATCTTAAAGCTCTTTAAATCATGGATATACTTTAGGCATATCACAAAATAAAATGAGGACCTGGCCTTCCCTACTGATTTCTCAAATAGGTGCTCAACAACATTGGAAGACATCATAAACATTGCAGATTGAGGCGTCTACACACTTGGCTTTGAATCTCAGCATTCACATCCTTATACAAGTTCTGGTTCAGCTTCCCCTTCATTGCCTCCCAAGGGTTATTTCAGACCTATAACGATGCACTCAAAATTTTTGCTCTGCTGCTTCTCCTCTCCATTGTGCTATTTAACCTCACCTCGCTCCTTCCTTTTAGTGAAAAAAATGAAGGCTTACACTTGCCGTTTACACTTCCTCAACCACCGTGCACTTTTCAAACTCTTCACTGTATATAGCACCTTCCTGAGACCATGTGGCAAAGGTCATCATTGTCCTTGGAACTTCCAAATGGAAAGGGTCTAGTACAGCTTTTTAAAATGTAGTCCACTGAGATCAGTGTGGATACAGCTCATTCTCCAAACCTTTGTGCTAAATGCAAAGGCAGTTCTGAGTTCAAATACCACCTCAGACTTCTCTGGCTATATAGCTTTAGGAAAGTTATTATTATTTCACTTAAAATTATTTCTGCTGTATGTCATGAAAGTTATAAATAGCTAACATGGATTGAGAATTTATAAAAAGCTGGGCAGTGGGCAGAGCTAGCTTTTTATATACATTATCTAGTTTAATTCTTATAGCAACTCAGTGAGATAGCTATTATAATCATCATCATCATCATCATCATCAACAGCATTTTATAAATGAGGAAATGGAAGCAGAAAGAGGGTAAGCAACTTTCCCCTTTAGTCACACAGCTAGTGAGTGGTAGAAATAGAATTCTTAAACACTATCTTGTATATTCTGTCTCTAAGCTCCCGTTTGCTCACAGAGTTGTATGTAAAATAAAACACAAGTGTCTGTACCAGAGAGGCATTTCCTTGTGAATGTCCCAAAAGACAAACATATAGTACGTCCCAAACTATTAAGTATCACTTTTCCACATTCTTCATCAAATCCTTTTCTTCGTTAATGGACCAAACCTTCCTCTCCAGTAACCTAAGAATCCATCTGTATTCCCTTCTCCCCCTGTCACCACCTGCCCCTCTCCGACCTGCTCCACATTCCAGCTCCCCTTCACTTTTCCCATGTCAGACTCCTCATCCCAGTTCTCACGGCCCTTTGTACAGCTCAGATCCTCATCACCTCTCCCTACTATTGTACTGGTTTCCCAACTGCTGCTCTTGCCTTGGGTCCAGCTTTGCTCTAACTGATCTTTTACACTGCTTCCAGAGGAGTTTCCTAAAATAGGATCATGCTCTTATCAATTCTCTCCAAACAAGACACACTGAGCCGAGTCACCTGCCCAAGTTCTAAAACATAAGAGTCAGAGCTTGATTTAAAATCCAGGAAATCTGAATCAAAAACCTAGGCTTTTAATCACTTGTCAGCCATGTCTCCCCGAGGATGAAGGGGTCCTTCCAATAGAGCTGCCCTCACTCCTGCTCTCTTTGCCAAGGACTTCTTCAACCTTCCACCGTGATGTCTACCTCAGTCTTATTTTGGCTTACCATCAGAATCAAACAACCACAACATAACATCAAATCCACTGACTTTTATTGAGCACTTTCTTGTTCAAGTTTTATTGAGCACTTTCTTGTCCAAGTTTCTATATAACCCCGAGAGTACTCATGCCAGACTCAGTAAAGCACATTTCCTATAAACACTAGTTTGTCACATCCCACAGATTTGATGCCCTTTTTGAAGATAAAACAAAGGGGAAAATATAAACTCTCTAATGAGATCAATATCTGATTCTTAATCATTCTCTATTGTAGGTATCACAGACCATTTATTGATCATTTTTTAAAGTAAAATAAGGAAAATGCATGAGTCGATTCACTAAACCATTTTAAGTTTGGATTGAAGCTGCAGTTCAAAGAGGGTTTGTGAAATCTTTATACTTGCAGTTACCTTTTGTATGGGTTCATGAGTTTTCATTTGTTCTTTTCAACAATACTGTAAAAGATAGGAATTTTCATCCCTATTTTCTGAGTGTATATGCTGAGGCTGAAAATATTCAACCAAGTCACTTCTCATCACCCTGTTGGATGGCAGTGGAAGATTCTTACATTAAGACCCAAGCTGTTCTCATTGCCAGCCTCTCAGAGATCTGAGAATATTTTTAAATAAACTTTTTATTTTGAAATAATTTCCATTTATAGAAAAGTTGCAAAGATAGTACAAAGTTCCTATATACCCTTCACTCATTTTTTCCTGATGCTAACATCTAACATTCCCCTAATACAATCATCAAAACTAAGAAGTTAACATTTGTACGTTATTATTAATGAAACTCCAGTCCTTATTCAAACTGCACCTACTTTTTATTAATAACCTTTATCTGTTCAAAGATCTAATCTAGGATACTACATTACATTCAGTCATCACGTTTCCTTTGTCTCCTCCAATGTGTGACATTTTCTCAGTCTTTGGGTTTTCATTACCTTGACAGTTTTAAAGAGTAATGGTCAGGCATTTCGTAGATGTTAAAAATTTTGTCAATACTCAAAACTGTCACTTTTCTGCTTACAGTACTTTATTCTATACCTATATGATTTCTGTAGACCTATTTCAAAAGGCAGATTTCCTGTGTGTTTGCCTGGAAATGATTGCATTTCTTCTTGACACTATTAGGGACTCAGAACTTTTTCAACATTGTTTTTACCTTGCAAATAATTGTCATGCTGATCCTCAGATGAATGTAATGTCTATCCTCACATTCCCAGATCATTGGATCCTTGAAGTCTAAAATAGTAAGTGAGATGAAATCATTGCAGAAAAGGTAATGAATAGACATGTAAAATTAAGATAAGAGTCCATTTCACAGAGAAACAAAATAGTAGCTAAACTAAATGGTTGTAAAATTTTTAAACAAAAATTTGTTACTGCAGCAGAAATCAGGTTAAATAAATGCTAGATATAATAGCCCACATTGACTTCTCCCAGAGTTGATAATCCTTATTGCCAAAAACTTTGGGCTTCAGGAATATTTCAGGCTAGATTCTTGCGTTTCACATCATGTAGTAACAGCTTATAAAATAAAATGATAAAGATGACAGCCTCTACCCAGTACCTGGTACACAGTAGATACTTGATGTGATTTTTTTTTCCCCAGAGAATGCTTACCTGGAGCTTGCTGTGTGCCAGGTACTCTTCTAATGCTTTACACACATTAACTCCTTACTGCCACTTGTTTTACAGTGGAGGAGCTGAGATTCAAGGAGGCTGAGTTGCTCAAGGGTACACAGAGAGTAGGTGGCATGGCTAGAATTAGAACCCCGGCAGTCTGGCAACAGCATCCACTCTTTTAACTGTGATACTCCACAGCTTCTTTGTTATCTATGCAGACCAATCTGAGAATTTAGCTTTGCACATAAGTGAATTTTCAAGATGGCTGAATTTAAGATAATTTAAAGTTTTCCTTTGGAAATATTTCTAAAATACATAATTTGTCTTCCTCGCATACATATTTCCTGGTATCAAAGGGTTAGTGTGAACACCAAATACTGTGTTTTGCTTGACTATTTTTATTTTGCCTTACTCAGAATGGTCCCCTACTGATAAAATTTTGGTGAGTTATTTTTCCTGCCATTTTGTCATTGTCATTGTCAGCTGTCACTTCTTGCTGCTTTCAGTTGTCTGACAACTGACAACTCTAACGACATCCTTTTTTTCTTTTTTCAATCACCTGCTTCCAGTTTGCTATTAAATTGTATCTAAAATAAAGGTAAATAGATACTGAGGGATGCTCTAAGGCCCTTTCCCATGCGTTCAGAACATAGGAGCGTATGTAGTTTGTGACGTATATCTCAGTCATTCGCACACCATTTGGACAGCTTCTTTGCTCGTTTCTTTGGTCCCACACCATTGAGATCACGTCTGGAGAAGTAAATAAATATATCAAACGTCTTGAACATAATGTCTTCATAAAATAGATAATTACGACTGGTGACTTCATATCCTCAACAATTACTAAATGCCAAGGCATTTGTGGCAAAATAAATTGGGGGTTCATCTTCTAAATAATAATGCAAACGTGATGAATTATATCATTTAAAGCTCCATTGCCATCATCATCAGAATTGAGCCACAGGGTTTTCCTTTGGCTTAATCAAGCAATTTTCCCCTGGGGAAAATGTTCTAAATGTAGGTGGCATTTGAGGGCACAGGGTGGGGTGTGGATTGTTTCTTAGCAAGTATTTGGTGTCTGCAGTGACACACAGAGGTGGTGCTCTCTGACAGATGCCATTTCCCATCTTTACATCTAAATTCTTATTAGTGAAATCATGAGGTTTTTTTCTTTTTGTCTTTCTCGACACTGAAATTATTCCAAGCATTTTCAGATGGATGGAGTTTTTGTTCCTGGCTCATCCTAGTGGAAACAGAGGAGTCTTCCGTCTGGGCAGGGCTGGGGCCAAATGGAAAGGAAGCTCTTTCAGCTGCTCTTTCAGACCCAGCCATATTTGGGAGAAAGTGGCTGGATTCAAACCAAGATGTTCATTTTTAACTCTTAAATCTTCTGTGGTCTTTGGTGTTGGTCATCTCTGTGACGTTCTAAAGCATCCACATAGGGGAGGAAGCCCAACCAGGTGCCACTAGGGAAATTCCACAGGGACAAACTGTTTTCGCAGCTTAGAACTTTTTCCACATAGGCCCTAGCACAAACCTGAAACAGGCTGATCCTACTTCAGAGTGGGAGACTGTTCAGTGATGGAGAGTTGCTTGGTTCTCAGATTGTAAATATAACATCCTTTATTGATCTTGTGCCTGCTATTTTATCCTTTTATAAATGAAACTGAATAGCTCCCAAGTAGCCTTAGTTTATCAATAATAAATATTCCTGTTAATTATGTGGTTAGTAAACATTTAGTCTGAGATTTCATGAATTTATCAGTTAGTAAATATTATATAGAATTAAGAAATGAATGCCCACTTCAATTCTTCAAAACTATATACTTCCAATCTTTTTGCAACACATAAGTCTTCCAAAATTTGATAAAAACGTTATCAGATTCACCTTCTAACCAAATTGAACTAATTTATTTCCAACTCTGCCACCATTACTTTGTGGTGATCAAAGAGGTGTTTAATTTTGACACTGAGTTACAATCAAGGCAGTTTCCTGATGGACTAATTATTAATATTCAAGATGAATCAGGTTACTAGGAAACTTTCCAGCATGACTTTTTAATGCAGAAACAAATGTAACTGGGCTTCCCAGAAATGGCATTGTGGTCCAACTTATTACCCATCAATTGTCTCAAGTTTTATGTGTGATAGAACATAGCCATGAAATCCAGACTATGTTTATGAGGTAGTTATCCAAACACCATTAATCTTTAAAAATAGCAATGACCATATATTAATAACCAATTAAGGGCATTAGTCAGTGCTTACTGCCTGCTTATAACTTATTCTGCAGTCAGCTGGAGAAGGGTTGTATTTGAATAACAGGAGGGAAATGTCCTGCTATTATTTTTTTAACAGCTGACTAGGTAATGAAATAAGTTTTTCTCACAAGGCCCTAGAATAGATAGCTGTCGAATTTCCCCTTTCACCGTGGTCTTTGAATAAGGTGTGTGACTAGTCTATTACTCATAATATGGTGACTTTCTAAGAGCATTTGGCTTTTTAAAAATCCTATTCTTTAATAAGTTAATAAATAAGTTAACAAATTAATAAAAAAGTTAATAAATGAATAGTTGTTTAAAACATTGCCCTACAATTTTTTTTCTTACTTTCCCCTCTCATTTTTGGAGGTTTTTCTTCTCTTATTTGCTCACGAACACATTCACTTCTCCTTAGCTTTCTTCAGGTTCCAAAGCAGACTTACCTCATTATCAAGTATTTTACTCTGCCTAGTCCTGTATCAGTTGGGTTATTACCTAAAGGTTTTACCTAGGGTGACCAGCACGGTGCCTGGTTTGACTGTCTCCCTTTCGATAAAAGGGAAGAAACTGTTTTACGCAGTAGGTTACAACAGAGTCCTAATAGAGGGTAGGAAGAAAGCTTGAATTTCTTTCTTCAATTTCAGCTCTTGTGGGCTATATCGGATCACGGTCTTTCCTGAAAGAAAGACTAAAGAAGTGAAGGAAGAATGGACGGAAGGAAGAAGTAGGAGAAAAAAGGGATTGATTATTGCTATAATGTATTGAGGGCCTACTTGTAATCAGGATCTTCATACACATTAGCTCATCTAATTCCACAATAACCTTGCAAAGAACAATTCTAATTTTTAAGATGGATCTTGTGAGGCTCAGAGGGTCTAAGCAACTTGTACCCAGACACATAGCTTAAAAGTTGCAGAATCAGTATTTGACACCATGTCTGTGTAACCCAGCACTCAGCTTCTTTCCACCAGTCCATACAGCCTCCACAGAGGTGAGAATGAGGGCGAATTAGGCTCCTGGAGTGCTCTCACCTCCTGCTTTCCTCACCACTGAGTCTCAGTAATTGAGATGGAGTCAACATCTCTCTGTGTCCCAAGGAGGAAACTAGGAGCTAGAATATCAGTGGAAACACTTTGGCTCTCAGCTGCTACTTCTTCTGAGAAGGCAAAGCACTTCCAAACAGGGCACTTGCCTCTACCTAGAAGGTGTTGATATTCAAATGTAAAGAGGACTTTGTTGCTCACTGCCAACCAGACATTTATATAAGCATTTTGGGGCAAAAATGCATGGTAATAAATCAGAACTGATTCAGTCACAATTTTCAAGTTTATATATGAGATGACTAATGATAATAATAATTACAGTAAAAATAAAAATAGCTACTATTCACTGAGCATAAATTATGATCCAAGAATTTGTATATCATTTTTAATTATTGACAACACCACTATAAGGTAGATCTTGTATCTCTATTTTACAGATGAGAAAACCAAAGCTCAGAGGAGTTAAGGAAATGCCCAAAATCAAACAGCAAGAAAGCAGCTGAGAAGTAACTAGAAGTGGGGTCTCTGTACACCCAAATTATAGACTGTCACTGCATTACAGCTGCTCCTTCCCTGTGCATGCCAGGTTGGAAGGAAGCCTGGCAAATCTGCCTTGAGTGTCCATGCCTGGGAACAATCCATTTCCTATCCATGATTAAACTGAATAATTGAAAATCTTTTGTTTCATTCTCATACTAGGTTTGATTGCAAACAATCTTACCCTCACTATTGAATATTAATAAGCTTTCAATGGCTTTTGACATCCAAGTGTACTTATTGGAAATATAAAGGCCTCCACAATCTGACCTCAGCACAATTCCATGTCATACCTCTGAC
The DNA here is from genome assembly GCA_028627145.1 of Eidolon dupreanum. Classification (NCBI taxonomy): domain Eukaryota; kingdom Metazoa; phylum Chordata; class Mammalia; order Chiroptera; family Pteropodidae; genus Eidolon; species Eidolon dupreanum. Next base: position 54,691,255 of record CM053503.1, on the reverse strand, counting down.
CATCTTTTTACAAACCTTCTACTCCAATGGAATTGTTTCACTTTCTCTAGGAAACACCAGTGCTTGCCCACAGCCTGATTTTTGCCCGGTTCTACCTGTCCTAAAAGCTATCGCTTACCTTCCTATTGAACCCAGTTCAAATTTCACTTTCTAAGTCATCTGGAAAATTCAGATGAAAGTACTTAATTTTCACCTTCTACTTTAATAATAATTATTGTCAATATACTTCATCTTCTAATTAACTTCTATGACTTAGAGGCATGTCCACTTCAGGGCCTTGATACACTATTTAAAACTTAGAAATGCAACTTAACTTTTTAATTTAATTCCAATTAGAGAAAAATCTCTTCTTATACCTTTCATGTCACTTGTACAGCACAAAATATATCACCTGACAGGTAGCAGGCACTGAAGATCTTGGACATGATCTCTTTAAAAATACTGCATTATAGCTCAAGCCACTAAGGTATATTTCTGTAATAATTTCAGCCTATTAACAGAAATAACTCCCTGCTGACTGTTTGACCTGAATGAAAGTCACAGTTATGTCATTGATTTGGTGCTTTCATTTAACCTGAAAGGCTGAGAATGGAAAAAAAATGAAAAGAGACAAGATATAACCCTGAAGAATGAAAATGAAATTTGACTCAGAAATGAGTGATCCTCTTGTGTGTTTCATTTTGTGTGTTTCATTGTGTGTTTAATGTGTTTCACATTAGTCTATATGTCCTTGCGTGACTAAAAGAATCAGGGGTAAAAATTGAACTTTGAGTTTAAATAATGCCTTTAAACAGTAATTCTGATGAAATGCCTTCCTGAAAAAAATTTCTTACCTATAGGAGCACACAGGGCAACAGGGCACCACACAGGGACACTGTAACCATAAACAAACTGGGCTTGACGCTTCCTTTGAGGTTGGTTTGTTTGTTCACCTGCTTGTGAGTCAGTGGTGGAAAAACGTGGCTCCAGGGCTGAAGGGTGGTCATCTTATTTGCCTTGACTCTATGACCCCAAAGTTTCTTTCATCTTGGATAAATAACTGAGAACAGCAAACCCACCCAAAGAAAAGGGGAAGAATATGTCATTCCCAAAGACTATTTGTACATATTTCATTCCTTTCAGTCTCCACCTCTAGAAAATAAGAAGATAAGAGCCTTCTTGGATGAGAATGCTAATTCTAATTATTATCTAAAGTAACAACTCTTTCATGACAAGGGCCAAAGCTGTCAGATATTAAGACTAAATCTCCATATTCGTTTTAGTACAAATTACTTTCCTGTCCCCTTTGACAAATGCCTGAATTTTCATCTCAAATTCCCTCTTAGAAAGGACATGCAATTATCTCATCTTGTTTACAGCAACAAAGGTCAAGTTCTTTAGCAGTTATTAATAACCACTGTGCTAAGAGCCTTCTTCCAGCTCACCCCACATGCTGAGCTTTGCCCTGGTTTCAACCTTGTGAAATTTTCATGGTGTCCATTCCATATCCTAACAACTTTTTATGTATATCCATAGTGATAATCACTCTCTGCCAGATTTCCTCTTATTAAACCCAATCATTATGCATTAAAAAGGTATCACCTTATTCTATTAGGGTTAACAGAGTATGTTGGAATAATATAGAAAAAAATATCTGATTTTTTTGACCTCCCAAGACTTGAGAGGCTTAAAGAGCATGACAAAGAAGTTACAGTGATTTGAGAAGAAGATCATAATAGCAGAGTCATTTCTGAGGCCAAGTTCAAGCTAGCAAAGTAAAAAACTGACATAATTCCAAAAGAAAGCACACTATCACACCGAAATCATTTTTCCTCAACTATTTGTCAATTTTAGACCTAAAGTGAGGCCAAGTACTCAATTTTCTATTTACCTCTATATTTATAAACCTGCAACCATAGTGAACATCAAGTCATATTGTAGGCACTGCTCAAAGTATTAACTGTTTAATATTGATAACAATCCTAGGATGTAACTACTGCTCTTGACCCCATTCAACAGATGGAAAAACTAGAGCACAGAGAATTGAGTCACTGTCCCAAGCCGCATAGCTAATAAATGGTGGAAATGGAATTTGAACCCAGGCAGTCTAGATCTGGATCCTGAGGGCTTAATCATTATATGCTTCTGACTTTCCAACCAAGTCCATGATTGCCAGGGTCTAAGCCAGAGGACTCTAGTAAGGAGAAAATTCTGGACAAATTTTATTTCTTTTTCGGTCTAGCATCCCTTTTAGGAGCACAGTCTGTGACTGGTCCAGTATTAGGGGTAAGGGTCTATACTGTAGCAAGTCTGAGAGGTCTGTTCTAATGTCACTTGAAAGGACAAGTTAATTCTCTTCTTTTCTTTCCTTTTGAAAGGAAAACAAAAGCTGTTATTTATCACAACAGCTCTACGAGGTAGAATTTATTATAGCTATTCCTCTTACAAATGACCAACTCAGAAAAGTTAGTTAAGTTACCTAAGGCCGCATAGTTAAAATGAAACAGAAGAGGGGGTAAAACTCACTCCACTTTGTTACTCTTTGTCTCTACAGCAGCAGTGCCTAAAATGTTTTAGTAAGAATTATATAAATTAACAACAAAAAAAATGAAAGGAAGGAAGAAGAAAGAGAAAAGGAAATAAGGTAGAACAGAGGGAGGGAAGTTTATATGTTCAAAAAAGTTTGGAAAACCCTTGATCAATCAAATTTCAGCAGGCTTCTTAACGTGGTACTTCTTAGAACCTTGAATATCTCAATGAGCATTGAAAGGATAGGGTATGAAAAACTTATTCCATGTTAAAATTCTTTTTTTTGGCAGGGGTGGGGAAGACATGTTATAAGAACAAGGTGTTATGAAATACATTTTGAGAAAGCTACTCTAGAGATTTGAAGATCTTTTAGACAAAACATGTGATCAAGGAAATGTTTCTGTTTCATTATCGTCTTTAGGGCAAAAACCAGGGCATACAGAATGGGAAATCAAACTTACCTGAGCTTAGATTTTCATTATCAGGACTGGGTCAGAATCATAAAACGTGTTTGGGGCGAGGGTAGCCTGAAGCAAAAGACTACTTTAAGACAGTTAAAGTCTATACTTAATTTGTACCTAACATTGTGCACTTAACATTTCTTCCTTACTGTTGATAACTATTTGTGCCTGGAGTGTGTATGTGTGTGTATGTGTGTGTGTGTGTGTGTGTGTGTGTGTGTGTGTGTGTGTGTGTTTGGTTCTATGTCACAAATGCCCAGTGAGGTTTTAAACTACCTCGTGGAATGGATTAAGTCCTATTTCTTTCTGCCATTATTGTTTACTATTTTGTTTCTCTGCTCAGAGTAATCGTGCATATGTTTAATTGGTTAATATGAGCCAGACATTTTTAAATTTTTTGAAATAAATCATCGAGTAAAATTGTAAAGCTGGACCAGTTGACAACATATTGGGGGTTTATAATGATCAAATAAAATCATGCATGAAAATGCTTATTATTTTTATAAAAATGCTAATGTGAATTCATATCACCTCAAAGTTGTGGAAGTTTCTAGCACCAATATTAAATCAGAAGCTGGATTTAAAAATTGCCCCATTCTTTGGCAACTCTCTCTGGTCTTCAGGTCCTGTTGGAACTCTCAACAACAACACACAACAGGTCTGATTTGAAAGTGGATTCTCCACACCAGTTTGAAAACCTGAGTCAGTCTTTTTAGCCCATTGCTATCCCTTTAAGCCTGTCTCTTCCCTTCATTTACTCCTTTATTTTTTTTATATGCATATCTGGTTTTCTCACCTGGATTTCAAGATCCTTTAAGCCCAAAGGCCATAAACTATCATCCTTGGACCCCTCTGTTTTAGTTATTTATTGCTGTGTGACAATTTAATCCCCACAGTCAGAAATTTGGGGAAGGCTTGGTGGGGCAGCTCTGGCTTAGAGCCTAGCATGTAGCTGCAGTCAAATGGTGGTGGCAATGGTCAGTGAGATTGAGGACTGGAGCAGTTGTGGGCTGGCTGGGCATCTATCAGACATCATGTAGTCTCAGGGCTTCTCTTTGTAGTCTCTCCACACGGGCTAGTCTGGGCTTCCTCCCAGCATGACAACCTCAGGGCAATACAACTGCTTTCATGGCAGTGGAAAGTTTCTAGAGATGATTTCAGTGAGCAAGGTGGAAGCTGCCTTACCTGTTATGACTTAACCTTGGAAGTTTGTGTCATTTCCACCATTCTCTGTTTGTCGCAAGTCACAAAAGCCCACCCAATTTCAAGGAGGCAGGAATATAGACTACACTTCCCAAGAGAGTTAAAGTCACATTTTAAGAAGAGAATGTGGGTTGGGAGTTAATTTCGTGATCAACTTGGAAAAAAATCTCCCACACCATCAGAATTTTTGACATGGTGCTTTGCCAAATGTAGGTGTTTAGTAAATGTTTGTAAAATTAATAAAAGAAAAGTAAACTGCTTAGAAATGTGAATTAAATGAAAGACCAACCCAACATATTTAGTCAAAAAGGCTTTACTAAATACCCTGCCCATCCTATGAAACAAATGCTGCAATTTCAAAAGCATTAGGAGAAAGATGTCACTAACTCTGATCTGCCCTGTTAACAACTGTCTCTGTAGGCTGGCTCTGAGCAGTATTATCTACATTATTTGTGGAGGAGTCTGTGACCTTTTCTGCTTGATCTGTTTGCAGTATATGTTGAGAATAAGCTGATCTCTATCCTTCATCCTGCTTCATGTCCCCAAATGTTTTACCAAGTCCTACAGACCATGCTAATGAAGAGCTCACATGTGTTCATTATAGCTTTCATCAGCTCTGGAAATAAGAGAGTCAAATATTTCTGCATAGACGGAGAGGTGATTTATTATCCCAGTGCATTTCTACTTTGGGAATGAGATAGACAACAGAGGTGTTTGTCCAACTAATTGGAAGATAGCACTTAAAGAGATATGGTTAAATAGATAAAAACCCTCTACTGAAAACAGAACAGAGTCACAAGATTGTCTGCAATAGAGTCTTGGAAATTCTAAGCAAACAATCTCAATCAAAGAAGAGGAAATTAAGTTATTTTATGTGACTGAATTTGCAAAGCAGGTTAGTGCTGCTCTGTCTAACATTGTATGTAAATTCTCCTAACAATGAGCAAAACAACTTAAAGCTAAAAAAATACCAAGGAAGAAAATTTGAATTCTGAAAATTATGTCATTCTAGATTCCAATGGCATTCTAAGCCAGCATTTCATAAATAGTCTGTGGAAAGAATCTGTGAGCTATGCTGAGCTAAAAGAAAAAATTTTTAATTAAAAAAAATTAACCAGAGTTTTTACTATGAGACTTCTCAATGCTTTTAATAAACTAACATTTACTGTGAATATTTAAAGGATAGTCCAGGAGGTATTACTAAACTGTACCCTTTTGTTCAAAAGAATTTCCCAGATCTGGTATATTACAGAAAAAGCTTTGAGAAACTGAAATCTCTTCTCCAGAAGGCTATCACATATGGAGATTTGGCTGAGGGGTGCCACAGCCGAAATACCCATGTTTCAGAAAGGTACTCGGGCAGCCCTTGGTCAGCATCACTTTAAAGTGATATTTTGCCCTTTTTTTCCCCTTATGAATATAATGAATGGGATAATCAACTATATCTGTAAAAGGACATCTTGTATCCTGAATTAGATGACTTATTTGGTAAACTATATGTATGGCAGAGCTTAGTGTTGTAGTCATTGGAGAATTATTTATAAATAAACCATTTAGAGAAATTCTGACCACGGAGGTAAAATTCCTCCTGTGTTTTCTGAGCGGTAGGACATATTATTACCTCTGTTCAGATAAAATCCAGGTTCTCCGCATTAGAAGTTTTAACACTCAAAAGTGACCACAAGATTAACTGCATGCAGAAATTTACCATTTTTCTGTAACACAAATTTGAACCTCACGTGCTGTGAGGCTGCAGGTTAGAGCAGGTCACCTAACTAGAAGGTGAGCCTTGTCAACCACCAGGGACCAGTGGCTCTACACAGACTTTTTTATTATTATTAATTTTACATATAGTTGATTATGTATTTTATAGGGGTAGGTAAATCAGCTATGACTGTATTCAGCTGTGAGTGGCAGAAAACCTTTATAATTATGGATTAGTTAAGTAAAATGATTATTTTTGCTCACAAACAGAAAATCTGGAGGTAGCCACTCAGTGCTAATAGAGTGGCATAAGAATTCCATCAAGGGTCTGGTTTCTTTTCTTGTCCATCTCTGCTACTCTTGGTAAGTAGATTTTTCCTATGGTCACAAGATGACTACTGCATCTGCAGACATTGTAACTGCATTCCAGGCAGTCACAAAGGGCGAGAGTAAATGATAAAGTCAAAGGCATATGCTGTTTAAGCTTATTCCTTTTTTATCAGGAAATCCATATTTTTCTTAAAGGCCCGATCATAAATTTCATCTTTCATCTTATTGGTCAGTATTTTGTCATGCAGCCACAACTGTCTAGAAGATAACCTAAAGAAAATAAATAAATAAAATCGAGTTTGGGTTGTTTGTTTGTTAAAGCTGGGGCCACTGCTGCCACCAAAAAGTATTGGTATAATAGTAGATAGTCCCATCTAGTCTGACAAGGTTGTGATCGTTCAGCGCTTTCTTCAATAGTCACACTAACTCTCAGGTGTTTATTACACCTGAGAGTTTGCTAGATGCCGCACCAGCATCCTCTCACCTGGTCCTAATGAGCTATTCTCATTCATTTATATAGTATTTTTGTTATGTCATTGTTTAGGTCCCTTCTGACAATGTGAGTTCCTGTAAAGTTGAAGGCCAGAACTTACAGAGATGCAATTTTCATTTTGTTTCCTTGGTAATTCTAAAAGTAAATTCTGAGAGATTCCTTCTATATGCATCTGTCAGCCCAAATAATTAATTTGCAATCACTTACAAGGTGCCTAGATTGTTGGTGCTGTGCTAAGAACATATTGAGGTTAAAAAAGAAAAGAAAAAAAAAGAACAAAGAGTACGGCACTTCTGTCCCATCATCTTTCTGTTCTCATTTCACCACTCATGGATGTCTCCTAAGCCTTTCATTTCTGTTTCCATAGGGATGACAACCATAGGAAAAATGTCAGAGGCACAAGATGGGTAAAGATTAGGGGGGAGCAGTGGGGAAAAATTAGTGGTTCCTTCCTCAATCTCTACCAAATATCTCTAAGAATATAGCAGTTATTTCTCTATTTTGAAGTCCTAGCAAGAAAACATCAATGTTTAGTGGAACTAATGCTTTCTCTTCGATGTGCATCCATTCCTAAGTGTCTTTTCTACATTTACTGCTTTTTTTTTCCTTCATTCCCTTCACAAGAGGAGATCATTGCATGGGAAATCCTGGAAGTAAAAAATGTGAGTTCTAGATGTAGCCATTACCTTACTGTGGGTAGGAAGTTGGAAAAATTATGCATAAACTCACTAGGTTTCTGTATTGGTTATTTAGTGCTTATGAACAAATTATCCCCAAACTTAGTGTCTTAAAACAATAAATATTCATTATCTCACAGTCTCAGTGGCTCAACAATCAAGGTGAGGTCTAGCTGAGTGTTTCCGGCTCAAGACCTTTAGGGAGTTTACAGTCAGGTAACTGGCCAGAGCTGTGGTCTCAGTTGAAGGCTTGACTGGGAATGATCCGCTTCCAAACTCACTCATGTAGTTGATGGCAGGATTCAGTTCCTGGTAGCCTATCAGATTGATGGTTTCAGTTCTTCACTCATTTTGCTCCCTCACTTCCTTACCTGGTGGCCCTCTCCATAGGGAAGCTCATGACGTGGCAGCTTGCTTCGCTCAAGAGCAAAGGCTCTGAGAGACAGAGAGTGGAACAAGTGAGCAAGATAGAAGTCACCATCTTTCTGTAATCTAATCTTGGAAGTGACATCCCATTGCTTTTGTTGTTTTTTATTGTTAGAAGCCAGTCACTAGGACTAGCTTACACATTCAAGGTCAGGGGATTTTACAAACGCATGCACAGCAAGGGACAGGATAATGGGGGTTGGGCATCTTAGAAGTTGCTTCCCTCTGATTCAATCCCCTTTGTGTAAGAATCTGACCAGCTCTGGAAGCCTATAATTTCATGGTTCTAAGAATATGCTTAGAATCATCTCCTGGACTGTGAGTGTCACTAAGTTAGGGAGTATTCCTTTCAACTCTACATCCTCAACATCACCACAGGGCCTGGCCCACAGTGGGTGTTCATGTATTTCATTCATTCAACAAATACTTATTGACCACCCATTATGTGTCATGCCTTGTAGTAGGTGCTGGGGATGTAGCAGTGACCATGGTAAATGGAGGTTTTCACTCTTGTCTAACTTACATTCTAGTGAGGGAAGACAGACAATAAACAAGCAAACCGATAAATAAGCCAGATGTCATCACACAGATAAAGTAATGTGTCAAACTGGGAAAGGTATTTACAATGTACACTATAAATATCATTTTAATCAGGGGTCCTCAACCCCCAGGCTGTGGACAGGTACCGGTCCTGGCCTGTTAGGAACTAGGCCGCACAGCAGGAGGTAAGTAGTGCGCAAGTGAGAGAAGCTTCATCTGTATTTGCAGCAGCTCCCCAGCACTAGCATCACCACCTCAGCTCTACCTCAGATCATCAGGCATTTGATTCTCATAGGAACACCGGTCCCTGGTGCCATAAAGATGGGGACTGCCTGATTTTAATGAGCTTACTCTATGAGGAGCTGTATACAAGTCAGTAAAAAAAAGCTAAGCATCCCAGAAAAACTAGGTTCAGTTTCACTAATTGTCTAAGATCTGGAAATTAAAACCTGATTATAACACATCTTATTAATTACCTTCTCGAAATTGTTGTGCTGTTATTGTGTTTAACAATAATAACTAGTGTTGTCTACAGTTTAGAAAACTGGGCTTTCTTGCAAACTCTCAGAGGAAGTAAGTGTTGGTTTTACTTTTCTGGAGGGCCTGTGGCAAGATGTATCCAGATCCTAAAATGAATTCATAGCTTTTCTGAGTCAGTAAATTAAAACTAGAGGCTATGAGTATAAGCTGTAGAACCAGCCTCCTGGGCCAATGGAGGTATGGGCTGGTGAGCCACAGCTTCCTAATGGGGATGATGTATGAGCTGGGTAGTAGTTAATATGGCCATGTGGCGTGTGAATGGGAAGTGCTGCAGGTAAAATTGAAAAAGTTGTCTCTTCCATTGTGCATGTTAGGGAATGCGAGGAAGCGCAGGGGTCAGAGGGGGAGGGGTCTGGATGATTCCCAGACTTCTGTCTTGGGCAGCTGGTGGGTGACAAAGTCATTGCCAGGACAGTGAAACAGGAAGAATTCTCGCAGTGTAGGATAATTAAGGGTTTCCAAGTCCTTATGATTATGACTCACTTAGGTGCGGTATCTGGAGGTTAAATTTGCCTATCATGTTTTAGAATTTTCTATATTTCACTAATTTTGTATGCTCATTATATGTATTATAGAGAAAATATATTTTCAAAAAAACTCACTATGTGAATGCGTCTATTTTTTTCCTGATACTTGTGTTCATTTTAGGCATGTAACTAAATGCATACAAACAGGAATGTTCATATCTTCCAGGTGAATTGAACTTTTAATCATTTTAAAGTGACTGTCTTGTTTTCAGTAATCTGTCCTTTATTAATATGTCTATACCAGCTTCTTTTAGTTAATGCTTGCATGGCAGATCTTTTTCCTTCTGTAACTTTCAGCACTTCATTACCCAAAAGTTTTAGATATGGTTCTTGTATGCTTCCTATATTTGAATACTATGTTATTTATAATCCATTTTGAAAACCTTTTTCTTTTAATGGGGGTATTTGGTCTATTTACATTTAAGTAATTATTAAATTTTAAATCACACAAAAATTTTTTCAACTGTTTTATGTCTGTTCTTTCTCCTTTCTTGCTGTTTTTTGGAATAATTAGTTTTTATGATTCTATTTTTCTCCCTCTATGAGTAAATGTTACATACTCTTTAACCATTTTTAGTAATTATTATAGAAATTGCACTGTGCTTCCTTGATCTGGCAAAGTTTGATGTCAAAGTTTAATTAATGTTCGTTTACCCTCCTCTCAACAATGCCAAGACCTTAGAACTCTTTAACTTAATTCACTCCCTCTCTACTTTCTGTGCAAATGTACTATTCTCTCTCTATATATGTATTATTTTATAATCTCCACAAAACATTACTTTTGTTTTACATGCTCAGCTCTCATTTACATTTACACACATTATTTACCACTTTCCTTGCTCCTTTATTCCTTCCTTCATCTCTGACCTTCCATCTGGGATCATTTTCCTTTGTCTCCCAAAATACCTTTAAAATATCCTCTAGTTTAGATTGGTTTGTAGCACATTCTATGAATTTTTGTTTGTCTTAAATTACCTTTATTTCAATATCTTTCTGTAGGATATTTCAAGAGGTAAAAGTTCTAACATGGTCATTATTTTTTTCAGCATACTGCATTTACTTTACTTTTTTTCCAGCTACAATGTTTGCTGTTGAAACATCAGTTGTTAGTCTAGTTGTTGCTTCTCTGAAGGGAATCTTTCTTCCTCTGGCTGCTTTTTCACTTTGATTTTCTACAATTTCACTATCTAGATTTGGGTTTAATTATCTTACTTGAGATTCATTAGACTCCTTATTGTGAATTGATATCTTTCATCAGTTCTGGACAATTCTAAATCATTATTTCTAAACTGCCTCTGCTGTGTTTATATCTTCTTTCTTTCAGTTAAAAATATGCGATGCCTTCTCATATGTCCTATGTCTCTCAGTTTCTATTCTACATTTTCTGTATTTCTGTCACATCGCACTTCTTTCTGAATAATTTCTTCGAACCTATCTTCTTTTCAGCTGTTTTAATTTGCTTCTAAACCTGTCCACTAAGTTTAAATTTTTATTATTATATATTTTTAAATTCTAGAATGTCTATTTTGTTTTATTAAAATTTCTATTTTCTGTTCTACCCAAATTTGATGTCCATTTTTTAATAGACCAAACGTGGTTTTATATTCTGTCTGATAATTCTACTATCTGAGCTCCTTGAGAGTGTGTTTCTGTTTTCTGTTATTTTTGATTGGCTATTTCTCATGCTATCTTTTCTACCAATGTTCCTGCCCTTGCATTTGAAAAATTATTTTTCAAATAATCTGAGACACAAAGGTATTTTCTTCTAGAAAAGGTTTTTATTTGCTTTGGCTAGACATCAGGGAATGCTGGCAGTTCAATACAACTTTAATCCAATTTCAAAGCTTGAGGTTTTCTTGGATGTTTGGTGATGTAAAGCTGGGATGCAGACACTGTGAGGACTTACTTCCAACTTACTTTGACTCCTGGGACACTGCTTTTAGGTCTCAGTCCAAAGCTCAAGAGTAGACTACATGGCTCCCACCTTCGATGGGCCTTAGAGTTTATTTGTGTTCTCTCTTAGCACCAGGAGTCCACCAGCACATTTCAGTTTCTCAGCGGCTATAGTGAATCAGCAAATGTCATCAGGGCGAAAATAGCCCTGAGTGCTGTGCTCATCTCTCTGAGTACCCTGTTCTTCTGGATATCAGCCTGAAAATTCCTCACTATTTTATTTGTCTTTTGATGCTTAAACACACACACACACACACACACACACACACACACACACACACACACACACAGCATTCAGCCAGTTACCGTGAGAGGAAGGGTATTTTGATTTTTCTAATTTAGTATTATCAAAATTTTAAGTATGGAAATTCCTACCTGGGATATTCGATATTCTTCTCTTATTCTCTAGAAGATGCTCATCCTTATGACTGAAGAAGTGTCAAAGACTATATTTCCCCACACTTTATCTTCTCTTGTAGCAGAGATACCACCTCATGATTACTTTATGTGTAGTTCGTTACCCTTTTGTGGAAGAGAATATAGCATGTCATTAGAAGTGCTCTTTCTGTACCCATAATTCACTATTTATTCAATCAATATTTATTAAGCATTTACTACATAACCAGATAATTTCCTAGGCATTCAGGGTACAAAGTGAACAAAGCAGACACATTTCCTATCCTTATGATGTTAACTCAGATAAAATAATGATCCTTCCAGAATATGTTTCCAGGTGAATTCACTGAAAGTGTTTAGCTTAAAATTTGACATAATAATAACCTCCCTGATTAGTTAGAGTTCTTAAAGCTAAGTGATGGAAACCAAGTCTTTCTGATTGAAAGAGAAAAAAAATGTATTGAAATGATACTAGGTAGCTCACAGAAGTACTGGTAAGACTAAAGAACCAGATTTAGCATGGACAGGAACAAGAAAGGCCAGGTCCAGTGCCCATTTTCCAGAGACATAACTCTGGAAGCTTCTACAGCACTGCTTTCCCTGTTATCCTCATGGTCTGCATGAGCTGTTACAGCTGTCATTCTCTTCTGCCACGACACATTCTCTCCACTTGCCCCTCTGTGACTCTCACTGCTGACACTGAGCCTGTGTGTAAGTGCAGCTTGGCTGATCCTGGGTTACATGGCCATCCTAGCCACGAGGCAGGCTGGGAAAGGAAGGATCTAGCAAACATAATAAGGAAGTAAAGTGAATGGACAGCCAAAAATAATGACAAATGCCTCCTTTACTGCTATTTGTTGAAAGTTAATTGTCCACCAAGCACGGTGCTTAGTACTTTAGATGCATCATTTCACATAAGTTTTATAACAAACTTACTTCATGTTTACAGATGAGGAATCTGAGATTTAGACAGGTTAAATAACTTTCCCATGGTCTCATAGGCAACACGTTACACAGCTGAGTTTTTAAACCAGATAAGTCTGACGGTAGAGTGCATGCCTAACCATTCCACTGCATAGCCTTCTCCCCTGCTGCCTGCCCTCCTTTGCGAGATTTAGGTTTAGGATTCTTTCTTCCTACTAGTAAGATATTCTAAGGTCATCAGTAAAATAAAACTCTTATTGTGTATGATATTTTAAATAATCATTCAGATTCAGAAAATCTTTCAATTAACATAATCCATTAAGGTTCTGATTCTTGAATAATGCAGACCAATTGTTGTATTGCCAGCAACATGAACACAATATATATTACTCATTAAAAATCTTTTTTTTTTTTTTAAAAAAGGAAAAAAATCTTTTAAGATGCCACCTTCTTGGCTTGTTTAATGCCAGTTAGCAATAAATTTCCAGAAATGGCATTTCAATCCATGATATCATTCCTTCACTCTTAGCCAGGAGGATGTAATAGGAAAAGAAAGTGTAACCTAGGATAAAAATACATATGTACAAAGGCACAGATGTGATACATTAAGTTATATTCCATTTCTTTTTCCAGCTAAACTTTTTTCAATATAGCCATTTATCCCCTTGCTGAGCATCAGAATCAAGAAAAGACTGTCTACCATCTAGGCTGCAACTATGAATAAACCACACCAGATCTTGAGAATTCTGAAAATGAAGTTGTCTTTATCAGGCTGGGACCCTTCACAACCAAAATGAAAAAAATAAAGGCAGTTTTGAAAGCTATATCAAAGAGTATGATGGTGCAGAAGCAAAGGCAGCAGGGAGAAGGGAGTTCTCTGAGGGAATAAGGTGTGCTAAGGCAGCCAACAGTTGAAGTTATCACCTGGGTGTCCTAACATGGAAGACATTTACAGTGACTTTTCAGTTATACGGCTCTGTGACACAAAGAACTACATATCAGGTAACTCAGATGGATCCAGGGAAAAGATGAGAAGGAAAATGAAGTGAAATGAAGAATATGAATGTCAGAGGAAACTGATAGATCTGTGAAATGAGAAACAAGTCAAATGAAGTTCTTGCCCACATATCTACCTATTAAAACATTTAAAGCATCATTAGTATGTCACATGGCTTTATTTTATGGCTATGTTAATATATTTTATTTTGTAATTTTTAATATGACAAGACAAATAGAAATAAATTCACATTTGCCAAGAGAACTTTGGTTTATATATTTCTCACTTTTGAGAATGGAGTGTCTTTCTAACTGATGCCCGAGGATATTTGTGCATCTAATGTCCCCAAGAAGGTGATTTAACTTCTTTGTCTGGGCTTCTATATCACTTCAAGTTTTGCTCCACAGTGTAGAAGAACTGCCAAGCAGAGTTACCAGCACATAACCTTGGAAGAAAAGCATGTCTTTGTGTAGCTATTTTTGCCTAAAGAAATCTCTTAATGTGTATTGTGCTAGAACTTTTCTGGGCTCTGCTTCGAACTAAATTAGAGAAGGTTTTCATAAAGGGCACTGAAGAGTGTTTAAGGCTAGACAATAAATCAGAAGCTTGTATTAGAAGAAGAGTTATTTGGCATAGTGGAGACAGTCTCTCTTACCCTACCTGAGAGTGAACGCTTTTCCAAACGTGATGCTCACTGTTAAAAAAAAAAAAAAAGGTCACCTATTGAAATTGGAAGTCAATAACAAGAACACTGGCCCATTCCCTTTGGCATTAACCTTTACACCTCCCTACCCGTACAACGTTATAAAACATGACTGCACTACAACCAGGTGGAATGTTTGTTCCTGTCTGGATTAGTCTACCTTTGCTCTTTACTTCTATAGCACAGAAAACCTTTAGGTTTATTCTTACAACATTGTATTTTATGTAACCCAAAGTCCCCAGGTTCCATCAAAAAGTGGATACATTGGAGTTATTTTAATATTCATGAATAGATTTCCTGCTCTTGTCCACAGCTGCTGGAACATGCAAATCAACTCTCCCCTCCTCTAAGTTCCCTCCCACACATCTCCATGGGTTCTTGAGTTCCCAAGTATCTCATATATGCTGTGAACAAGTTGACACCTCTGGTCCCTATGTGACATGGCTTTTCTTCTTTTTCTTTCTCAGATCCCTCTTGTCCCCTTCTCATAAAGCCACTTAAGAACTTCTCTTTTTTCGCTAATGTCACAGGTACCCACCGTGACAAGGAACATCCAGGCCAAGGGCATCAGTTTGCGGCTCCCAAAGCCAACAATCCAAATGTTCCAAGGTTTTGTTTTTTCATCAGATATTTATTGAATACCCACTGTTTTCCAGACAATGCGTAGACACCATGACACCTTTCCCATCCCTGTGCCATACATTGCCTCTTGGGTGCTTAAGCGGCACTACTTGTGCTGAGTATTTTGGAAATACCCAGTTTCTTTAACTTATAACTTACCGAGCAGAGATTCAAAACCAGTCCAGTAGTCAAAACAGTGGAGAAAAACACTCCGCCCCATCCACTGGCCTCATCCCTTTCTTCTCTGGCAGGAGCTTTTCAATCAGACTAACAAGGTAAAACAAGTAAACAGTTTCCTTAACTTTTTTCCTAGAAAGTGCAAATCAATGCACAAATATTCATGCAAACTGATTGTGAGAGAGGTCATAAACCTACCAATCTCTTGAATAGCTGAGCTCTTGATTTAATTATGACATTGTACTCTGAAATTCTGTTAGCATACTTAAATATATTTCTTAGCTTTCCTACTAGATTACCAATAACATATGAACTTGTCAACTTTATACTCTCTCTTTCCCCACATACTACTTAAAATAGGGTTTTATGTAACATCATTTAAGTGAATTAATAATGACATATATGTAATCCTAGTAAATCCCAAGTGTTGTGACGATCTCCTTCCAGAGTCACAGTCAAAGGAAACAGAGTCAGCCTTTATTACTTGAAAAAGAATTTATACCTTTGTTATTGGTAAAGTATTGGAGTTTGGTATCATGCATTTGCTGTCCCGAAATTTACCCCAACTTCTATCTAAGGGTTATCATTCCTTCTCATTAAAGTTCCACTCTCATAGCAATTACAAACAAACAACAACAACAACAACAACAACAAAACTTCTCCTCCTCTCCTTACTTATTCCTTTTCCCATCCAGCCCTTAGGTACCACACTCCCAACTTGTGACACCTCATTCTCTGCTCCCATTCCTCCGGTTTCTCTCTGTGAAAAGTCAGCTGTGAAGTTTTATTTGGGTCTGTTTTTAAATGAGAATCATCAGATTGGAGAGCAAAAAAAAAAAAAAAAAAAGGATAATTCAGAAGCTGACTTGGAAATAAGTCTATAATTTTTTCTTGTTAGACAGTATAATTTTTTCTTTGCTTTTCTTTTTGTCTTTATTATATTTAAAACTTAAAAGCAAAGTTGAAAGTGAAAATTTTATCTTTAGATCTTGTTAGCAATTTTCTCTAAAAAAAAAGTTCTGACAGAAAATATGAGTGGTTATAGAAGATATTTTTCTGCAGTATTTTAACAAGCTATTTTTATGATATGTTTGCCCTCTTAAGCTCTTGTGAACTCAATCAGTATAGAATGTCAGAGGCAACCTGAGAGCAAATTTTAAACACTACACTCAATTGGTGTTTAAGAAAACAAATTAAAGTGAAGAGCATTTCATATGGATTTTTTTCTGCACACTCCTCTACGCTCTCCATCCACTTGCCTTGATCATATGTTACTGTGTAAAAAACCACTACAAAATTTACTGGTTTAAAATAACAGCCATTTCATTGTCTATCATGATTGATTTTGTGAGCTGACTGGGCTCAGCTGGGCAGTTCTTCTGCTCTGTGTGATTTTGGTTGGGGCTACAATCTTCTGAGGATTCTACTGGTCTGCAACATCCAAGTTGGCTTACTCACACATCTGGTGCCTTGAGAGACATGGCTTGAAGGCTGATGCCATCTGGCTTTTATTTATCTGAACTGGGATGCTCAGACAGCTGGGCTTCTCTCTCTCCCTCTGCTCCCCCACCCCCTTAGAATCATGGTCTCTTCTATTCTCCACGTGGCTTCTCCAGCAGAACTTCCATGGAGACTCAGAGCTCCCAAAAGTACAAAAGCAGAAGCTGCCAGACCTTCTTTGGACTTAGGTGTAGAACTTCCTTCCTTTCTTGGTTAGTTAAAACAGTCCCAGCCTAGACTTACCATGGAAAGAAGTAAATACTAGAAGATGTGGTTCATTGGAAAGCATCCTTGGAGACATACCCTATCACACACAACAATTCCCTTGAACAATTTAATGTCCCATTTAATTAGCAAGCATTTTTTTTTTATCCAGATAATTGTTTTAACCTGATCTTTTTTCAGTTGAAAATTTTCCCAAAGTATCCAGCAGTATTACTTTGGCATCATTACATACTTTTTTTTCTGGAATAATTAAATCTTTGTGTATTTTTCTATAAAAACATGCATATTCACTATTTTACATGACTTAAGCAATTAGAGGCTTAAAGTTAAAGCTTAACTAACAATCAATAAGAGCAACCCTTATACAATAGAGCTATGTCCTCTTAAGCCTAAATATTTAAATCAGAGTTTCCCAAAGAATGTTCTATAACATGTTGATGTTACAAGTTATAGATGTTTATGTCAGCCAAAAATTTAGAAGATGTTCTAGGTTAAAGAAAGCTAACAAGCTTTTTAAGACAAAATTTGTTAGATTTTTAATATGCAAATTAGAATTGAATATGTTTTGTTTCCATAACTTATTTGAACATGAAATTTTTTGTCTTAAAACAACCCCAGGGACTAAAGTTTCACCAAACACTCTCTGGGAAAATGATTCTCTAAAGCATCATTTACCGTGAGGATTGTATGACTACCCAGTGCCCTTATGACTTGGCCTGGGTTGTAAATTCGTGCTCAGGCTGCTATCTTTATGCTCCACACTTTCCAAAAATATTTATCAGTATAAAATATATCCCTAAAACATGGGAATTACAATAATTGTGTTAATAGCCAATAATGTTTATTGAATATTGACTATGTGCCACGTAATGCACTATTTTATATACATTTTATAATGCACTAAGTACTTTACACACATTTTCCCATTTAATCTTCCTAATAATTGCTCAAAGTAGATATTATTTTTATGATCTCCATTTTATAGGTGAAGAAACTGAGTCATAAGAAGACAGGCAATGAAGAGATAAAATTATGGCTGGAACCTCTGTTTTTATGACTTCATAGTCCATGAACTTAACTACAGCTATAGCTTAACTACTGCCTTCTCTTCTGCATATCAAATCAAAATTTCAGTTTCTAACACAAATGCTTCAGTTTGGTTTGAGATTCCACAACTTTGGAGAAAACTAATATTTATCAAGCATCTACACAGCATGCCAGTTCATGTGCTTTGATATAATTTTATTAGGTAGGTTAATCCTTACAATAACCATAGAAGAAAAATATTGAACATTTTGTGAGGGAGAAAAACTTCTTTTCTTTAATAGTAATTATTTTTCCAAAATAGAATAAGTATCTCATAAACCACTTCAGACAATTTCTCAGGAAATCACTCAATGTCAAATTCCTCTAAAGAATTGCTTCACTGAAATACCCAGAACATTCAAACTGATTCTAGCTTAAGTAAGCCCTTTATCTAGCCTATTAAATATCTGCTTGAAGTCCTAGTGAAAATTATATAGAATAATCTGTTTGGGATCCATACTTATTAAATTCTATGTCCAGGTGATAATGCATATGTTTGTAAATTATGTATAAATGTAAAATAAATGAGTGGAAAGTAGTAGTATGGCTTGAACTCACACTTTTTTGCACAATGCCAATATTAAAAATAAAGCAAAATGGTCAAAATGCTGATAGGAACATCCTTAGTTTTGAAGTCATTTCAACATGGAAGTCTGAGCACAAATTTACAACCCAGGCCTCTGAAGGTCCTCTTAAATAGAAATACAGAAGCACAAAATAAGAATAAACAATAACAGCAAAGTACTTTAGATAAGGGTATGAAGAATGGTGGTCATTAGTGAATGAGAAATTTCAACAAGTTTCTTGATGACAAGAAGCGTTTGGAAGCCTCTAGGCAGATGAAATGACTAGTAATTCCCTGCAGGAGGGTCTGCAGCAAGGCGCAGTGGGAACTCTTCCATTAGTAGCAACATTGGGATGACCCCAAGCTCACAGTTGGTAGGGACAAGGGAAACACGGGGGTGATAACATGTTCTTTAAGTCTATATGTGGAAACTGAGATCTATATATGAAAAACAGTTTTAATTACCCCTCCATCACCACCTCTACTCACAGAAGGCATCAGCCTAAAAATATAACCTAGAGATTAAAAGAGGAGTAAGGTAACCTTGGTTCAAAGCCTGCTTCTGCCTCTTACTAACTGTGTGACTTTGGGCAGGTTATTTAACCTCTCTGTGTCTCTGTTTCCTTGTGTAGAAAGGGAAGATAATAATAGTACCTAACTCAAAAGATTGTTGTGAGTAGTAAATAAATTTATATATATGATGTTCCTAAGACAGTGCCTGGCACATGGTGCTATATCAATATTAGCTATTCTCTTTATTGTCATCATCACCATCATTACCTCCAGAACAAACCTCTTGAATAAACCATCTGTGACTTATAGTATGGGAATTAGAGTCTGAAAGTAAAGCCCTCCTCTATCTGAACTTTGGAGGGCTAGTGCCTAACTGCTGGCTTCTTATCCACTCAGCCTAAAACAATTTTATCAGAGAACTCCTTCTCCCCAACCACATAGGGCTTCAGTCAGACATGCTACCAACGGCAAGGAAATATGGATCAGGAAATAGACCTACTAATACAAAAATATAGTATGCCCACCCCAACTACTCCATCATTTATTCTAAATCTGAATTTAAAAAACAAAGATCACCACGCAGAATTTACCAACATCTTCATTATTTTATTTTCTTTTAAAAAAATTTTAGTAGCCAAAGTAATTATTTTATTTTTATTTTTTCCAGTTCAATTGAGATATAATTGACTTATAACATTCTGTAAGTTTAAGGTGTACAACAAGATGATTTGAAACACTTATATGTCACAAAATGATTACCACAATAAGGTTAGTTAAAATATTTATTACCTCACTTAGTTACAAATAGCAAAACCTTATCCCAGAAGAATTAGACATAATTCAGAGAATAGACAAGAAGTTTTAACCATAACAAACTCCAATTAGAATATTCAGAGAGATTTAAGAAGATTTTGCACCTACCAAAACAAACAAACAAACAAACAAACAAACATACACGCACATATGCAACTAATAAAAGAAACCAAACAACCCCAAAAGAGAGCTCTTTGAGGTTCAAAACATGATTTCTGGAAATAAAAAAAAAAAATCAAAGAAAGCTAGAAGTTAAACTCAAGGAGATTTCCCAGGGTATGATGACAACAAGATGGAAAACTAAGAGAACAAACACAAGCCTGAGAGGGCTGATTCATAAAGGTTCCACATAAAACTAATGGGTTTTAGGAAGAAAAGAAAGAAGTAAAAATAAGTAGTACATGTGTTACTGAGAATTAGACTGGAAGACAGGCCCATGACTGAGGAAGGATCTACTGATTCAGATTGCAGTGGTCTGCAAATGCCAAACTGGGGAGTGAAGTCCATAGTGCTCAGATCATTAAGGAATTTCAGGGTAATAAGGCCTAAGTGAAGATTCTAAAATAAAAACCCAGCGAGAATAATTATGTTAACAAAAAGTAATGAGACCCAGATTGGAATCAGCAAAACTAGATGTCAAAAGACAACGCAGTGATGCTTTCCAAATACCATCCATTCATCTTGTTTTTAACAGGTGGGGGTGCTGATTGCATGGCCTTTGTTTCCTTAACCACCCTAGCCCAGACACAAAAATAAGATCATAATGGCAATGACAAAATAATAATTTTTCTTCTGGTTTGGCCCATTTCAGCAAGAACTCCAACTAGCCTCCAAATCCCTCTCAAATTTTTTAGGATTTCCCTCAGCATGACCCGTAGATCAGTCATTTTGGTTCCAAGAGGTAACCACACATTCCATTTCTTCTGCAGATGTCCCTTTGGTGAGGTCTCTTGTTATTGGCAATGCCAATGTCTGCCAGAGTTCTGCCACTGACAGTTGTCCAAGCGAGGCAGGCTGTCACAGCACTTAATTGCACTGGCTATGTCAGCATACCGCCTGGACTTGAATCCCAGTCCGATCCCACACTAAAAGTATAACCTTGACCTCTCGAGCCCTCAAATTTAACATCTGTAAATTGGGGATAATAATAGTGTTTATCCTACAGTGCTTTGTGATGATGAAATGAGATAATCCGATTTAGGAACTGGCCACAGTATCTAGCACATGGTTAGCATTTGGTAAAGTTTCAGTGTATTAGCAAAAACAAAACAAAATCTCATGTATCATGCCATTGAGACTTGCCAGGGCATACATACAAAATGCACCATGTACAAAGCACCATGTACATTTCCAGGGCACACATACAAAATGCACTATCTCCCATCGGTACAAAGCTGCTGTTGCCTTGGGTAGCATTTTACTCAGTGAGCAGTTAACATAATTCTCTTGATTTATGACTCCACTTACATTCTACTTTAAGCACTCATTCTTAGTGGTGATAGCGACTCATTGAATTTAGTCTCCGTCCCACTCCCTAGGTGATGTACATTTCCAAGGGATTACACACTGCCTCTGCGTTGTCTGGGGGTGAAAGGAGGTGGCCCTTAGTACTTGGTTTCCCCACAGTGATATACTCTGGCTCGTTGAGGTCCTCATCATCAATTAACTGCTATGTCTCCCTGACTCCCAATCTAAAGGCCACTCAGACCAAGCCCTCTGACAGCTACCTAGGTTCCACTCTAGAGGCCCAGAGAATCTTCTGAGGCTGACTCTGGCCCTTCACCATCACTGGCCCCATAGCAAGTGCAGGGGAAATCATTGTATAGATGACCTGGCCTCCTAGGCATGTCTCTCAACTCTCGCTTATTTATCCAGCTCTAAGAATGGGCAAAGAAGCCATCTGCTCAGTTCCAGACTCCCTGGACTTTTCTGAATTGTTCTATCCACTTTCTTTTCCTTTGGGGATCCTGGCTGAAAGCTAAGAGAAAGATGTAGTTCTTTTTTTGAGTGACAACCAGCATCTGCTTCCATTGCTTCCTACCAGGTCTTCCCTTATTCTACTCAGAATGTTAGCTTGCTTTGGAAAAGAAAGAAAAGAAAAAAGCCTTGCTCATACAGTGTGGGCTCTCTTTGCCTGGAGGCCCTTGATGGCCTATTGCTTTTGGCTTTTCAGCTCTGACATCTCTGAAGGGGAGAGGAGGATACCAGTGACATTGTAGAAAATGGCAAGGAAATGAAAAGATACCAAAAAATATTAAGGAAAGTCAAATTGTTATCTGCCACAATCTTGATAACTCATAGACTAGCACCAGATAACATTTATTGAGAACTTATTAGATGCCAGGCATTCCTCTAAGCAATTTGTATGTGTTACTCATTTAATCACCATAACAATGTAGGAGGCAGGTAAGATTTTATTCCCACTTCTCAGATGAAAAAAAAAAAAAGGAAGCTTGGACAATTTAAAGTAACTTGCCCAATGTCAATGAGGACATCCATAGCAGAGGTGGAATTCCAGCCCAGGCAGTGTGGTTCCAGGGTCCAGGCCTCCATCTACTTACCACCTACCTCTCCCGATTGTGAACCAGACAGCTGCTCTGGTTTTTCTTGTCTCTTATTGTGGCACAAGGCATGAGTCTATGGATCTGGGGCAGAGGACGGTTGGAGCAGCAGGCAGAGTAGCAGGCAAATCAGGATCAGCCCCATGCATGCTCACTGTCCTTCAAGTCAATGGCTCTCCTGAACATCTCTCTTGCTTTGGATGGAATTTCTTACTATGTAAATCCCTCCTAGATGACAAGTCACTCATTCCCTGTGGGCCCAGCTCAGCCCTAGACTTCATCAGGGTAGGCTGTGATGCCTGTTTAGAAAAGAAAAACCAGTCTAATGGAAAATGCAAGCCCAGTTTAAACCACCACTCAACCATTATAGCTGTGAGACTTTGATCAAGATTTTTAGTCTTTGAGTCTTACTGGTTTCCTCTCTAAAAGGTGGTGATAATTACGTGGTAGGGTTATTAAATATGTGAAATGCTCAGCACAGTTCCTAGCACACAGGAGGAGGAAAGTAGATAGATATTTATTTGGTGCCTCTGTCATCTAAGTTTGTTTTGACATTGTAGGTGCATTCTAATCGATGATGGCATAAATCTAATTGCTCTGTGTGAGACCCTCTGTCTGAGGTCCTAGGGTCAGTCCCATCACCTGATTATGTACATGTCACAAAAATACACTGAAAGATTAACTTTTAGCAAAGATTTTTTTTCCCTAAGCAAACAACAACTTATCTATTTAGATTTATATCTATTGAGTTACATCCAAAGTTAAATCAATCATTTTTCCTTGAAGGAAATGAACACATAATCCTAAATGAATGTGCTAAATAATAATGTTAACAGTTCCTGTTTATAAACTATTCACCATTAGCTAAGTACTAAGCTAGGTTTATTTAGTCTTTAGTCTTTCAAGAAAGGAATTCTGGTACCCATTTCACTGAGGTTTAGAGAGGTTAAATAACTTGTCCAAGGTCACAGGGTCAGCAAATGGCAGAACTGGACCCTAAAGAGTGGTGCATCACCTGAATCTTGTAATAATGGAAACTAGTGAGAAACTTAGCGTCTGTACTCTGCTTTCCAATAAACTGTGTATTAATCTAAGTCACACGTTCCATTAAGCCTTATAAAATGAAGGTAATGGTAATAAAATAGAACTGGTTTTAGTAGAACTGTTTGTAAGACTACGGAAAAGAAAGTCCTACGAGAGTTTTCTGTTCTCTAAACATGGACAGAATCTTTTGAAGGACACTTAATTATTGAAATTTGGTGTGCTGGTTTTATTTAAATTTTCCATGAATGTATTCATTGGGCTGTTCCAGAATAGTAATAAGGGATAGTCCTTGGTCGACATATAAATTAAAGAGTCAAAATTTCTAATTTAAATATTTAATGCTAATTTATCTTTCCATTGGTGTTTGTTATAGTACTCAGTAACCAGAATTTGTTTGGCCAATTTCCCTTGAGGTTTCAGTTAGCAAACTTTCTGGAGAGGGTCTTTGGAAATTAAAGATAACAAAACAGATTCAACCAGTAAGTGACACATTGCTGTTCAGAAACTTTATGTTTTTAACAAAGAATAGAATCCAACACCCACACTCTTTCATAGACCCGATTAACAAGAAATTTTCTTCAAGCAGATGGAGCATGAAAATTGCTGCCTCTTGGAATCAGTTGTCTAACCGAGTTTAATATTTTCATTTGGTTTTCCATTGTTATTATTATTATTGCCATTTTAACTTATGCATTATAGCCATAGCATATGCCTCTGGGCACAAGAGGAAGGAAAAATTCATTGTTAGTGTTTGTCTTATTTGCACTCACTTGAAGCAATTTGGTTGGCCACATGGAGTGAATAAAGCTGTCATGTTTTTGTTTTTGTTTTTGTTTTCAGAAAGAACACTACAACTATAATGGACTATGCATTCATTACTGAGCAGATTAATTTTTTTCTTCCACTGAATAGCATAAAGAGGGGATAATTCCAAACTGAATTGTGCCTGGTGAATTATGATGCACATTTCCAACCTAGGCATATAACAGGCCCTGGATTTTCTGCCAGTGTTTTCTAACACTTAATCTTTTTTGAAGAATATTTCTCAGAATGCAATAAAAACATGTTTTGTTTGAGTTGTGTGTTTTTTTTGTTTGTTTTTGTTTTTGTTTTTTGGGGTTTTTTTTTGGAGGGGGGCTGATATGTACTAAATTTCTGCAGAAAAATATGAATTAAAATATAACTTTTGACTCCCAGATAGTAGTTTCTTCTTGAATACTCAACTTCCTATATTTCTTGAATTTTCTCTTCCTGTTTTCTCTTTTTATATTTTCTCCTTCACTTTCTCAGCTAACATCTAGCCATTGCCAAATCCTTCCTTGTAGGTTAGAGATCTTAGCCATGTTCATACCAGGATTCAGATGTGCTGGGACCTGCCTGGAGGTTCATTGTGGTGAACCCTTTAGAGCTCTATTTGCATGAAGTATTAAAGATCTTGCTAGGAAAAAGCTCATTGTAAGACAAGAGACAGTTGAAGAAAATACGTTTATTTCAAAACAATGGTATGGGGTTGGAGGAAAGGATCTTTTGGGTAAAATGTGATCACTTGGATCATTTATTCCTCATTCAGTCCCCTTCAGAGTGGGGACAATGAATAAAAACCTTAAGAGTTGTTTTACCAAAAATATCTTTAGACACTGAGAGCACAAAGAAACATTTTTATTGAGCTCCTCCTAATTACTAAACATTTAACTTACGTTATTAAAATCATCACAGTGGCCCTATGATACAGTTATTATTTTCTGCACTTTATAGATGAGGAAACTAAAGCTTAGAAGGGATATATATCTTGCCTGTGGACATGCAGCTAAAATGTGGTAGATTCAGAATTCAACTCAAATCTCTCTGATACTAAAATCTACACTCTCAACCATATTGCAGTATTGTCTTCCACCAAGACAAACTGAAGTACTTTGGAGCTCAGAATAGAAACTGCAGGCTGAAAAGTCATTCATGCCGGCCTTCATCCGCAACGTAAGGTGAGAGAATAATGGACATTAATGCACTCCCTATATGGGTAGCTGATACCTTTGCGCCTTTGTCAAAAGCCTCTTGTATGCTCCTTGGCAACCTCTTTCCTGCTGAGTAAGAGAGGAGGAAAACAGCTCTTGGAAAATGATAGGCTAGATGACCACTTTGAGAATACAAGTGAAATAACTCCTGGGTTTCCTACGATAATTAGGGGAGGATTCAAAGGTAATTGAATTTCTGATGGACTAAACTGGGAACAGAATAAAATGAATTCCATTTTGTTACTGTTTTATTTTTATTTTTTAAGATATATATTTTTTTATTTTTTGATTACAGTTGACATTCAATATTATATCTGTTTCAGGTGTATGGTATAGTGCCTATACATTTATATAACTTACAAAGTGAGGCCCCCAATAAGTCTAGTATCTACCCCTCAACACCATATGTAGTTATTACAATATTATTGACTATATTCCTTATGCTCTACTTTATATCCCCATGATTATTTTCTAACTGCCAAATTGTACTTCTTAATTCCTTCACCTTTTTCACTGCTTATATGACCTTACTTTTAATCTCAGGTTGATTAGGCCTAGGGAAACAGGTTATGCAAAAAAACCTCCAAATCAGTATTTATCTGGTATTGAAAGAAGGAAAATGGCCCCTTGTTTTTATCTGTCAATGCCCTTTAATTTCATTGTGTGACTTCTGAGAGTGAAAACAATTCTAGATTGCGTTGTTTTATTACCTCTGAGCTTCCTTAGAAACAGAGAAATGTCTGCCTCTTTTTCCCCCTAACCTCAATTATTAATCAAAAGCTATTGCCAAATGCAGGCCAATTACCAAATGAGAAAGTTCCTATCACCAATCCTATTTGGAACACCCACTCTGCACAAGGGGCACAAAGCAAGGTACTGGGCAGGGGTTTCAAGGATGACTAAGCTGTGGTTTGCTGCTCTTAAAGAGTTTTACCCCCATGGCAGGAAGTGGATAGGTATATAACTAATCACACACAGACTAAATAAAACAGAGCCAAATGGAGGCAAAGTAACAAAATGTACAGGGGACTTTAGGCAGTGTGTGCCATTCTTGCCTGGGGGCTTTGCCCATCTTCTCTATCAATCCTATTTAAGTAGGTGTATGTTTGGGGTAGGTGCTATTTCACATTATTCCTCCTGGCTTTCTCACTTTGTTCCTTCAGTTATTTCATTTCTCTTGGGCTCTCTCTACAGTCTCTTCTTTTCTTCTCATTTAAATCCTTTTTCAGGACACCCACTGAAATTACTGAGTTCCCTCTTAGAACCACCTTCAAATTAAGCTACTAACAATGTGTTCTTGCCAGCTATTACTCTTTAAGTCCATCTGTCTTCTTGTCTGCTCAGAAGAGCCCAAGAGTATTTCTAGGTCTTTAACAATCTTTAAGCCACATGTAGGAAATGCATTTAAACTAGTTAATAAGACCACAGACTAAGGGCAAAGAACTAAGATCAACTTTTACGTACCCAATTACCGCCTTAGATGTCAATTGTGCACCAGGGGGTGCTTAATGAGTTATGTGAGGAAGAGAGTCTTTGAAATGGTTGGCCTTTCCTCTTTCTTTTATTACACAGTGTCTAGCCTACTCTACAAGAATGAGCAGGCAGCTACAAGATGCAGAAGAGAGCAGCAGCAATAAGGAAAAAGCTTCATGTTCTCAGGGGCTTGTCTGACTTGTTCACTGCTCTATCTCCACTACTTGACACATAGTGGTACTCAGTAAATATTTGTTGAAAGGCATAGAGAAGGAGAGAGTAAGTTAAACATTGGGCTTGGCTTGTATTAGATGAACTCTACAGTCCCTTTTTACTGAGATTTTATGGCCCGGTAAGAGTGAGAAGAACCTAAATTTGAAAAACTATATTAAACTCATCAAGTTGCATTGATTCCTCTTATCCTATTCTCTCTGTATATAGAAGTTGTTAAACAGTGGTATGGCCAATATTGAGATAAAGTAAGGGAGACTAGAATCAAGTCAATGGAAAGAATTTCAAAAGGTCATTTATTTATTCTCAGTTGGCAACTAAATCACTCCATAAAAATTCGTAGGATGATATCATGGAGAGAGTGCAGGCTTCGGAGTCAAACTGCACTGAATTTCAATTCCTGTTCTGCTGCTCTCAAGCTGCGTGATCTTGGACAATGACAGCTTTGAGCCTTTGTCTCCTCTATTTTAAAATATATACTATAAAGCAATATGCGCATAATTAAATATTTTTAAAAAGATATGCCTCAATTTCCCTTAAGATATCAACATTTTACAAATTCCTAATCTCTTAATTCTACAAATTTTGTAATTCTGAACTTTACTCATTTTTTAAAAAAATGCTTTACTTACTATTGGCTGGCTATCAGTTGAAAAGTATCACTACTGCTAAATCTCCATTTGTACAATAACCCTTCATAAACTTAAAGATCATTGTCATGTCCCCTGTGTGCCTGTTGTAAACCTAACCCTCAGTTAGCATCATTTGTCAGTGGTTTTTGAAGAATTTTTTAAACGTTTAGTGCATCACTAGGTCTTAACCTGCTTGAAGACAGGGTCTTGATTTTGCTCTGACAAAGGAAAACCTAAAACGTTAATTGGAATTCTAACTATGCAAGAGATATATCAAAGCCAAAGAAAAAGAAGACATTAGTTATCTCCTTGCACTAAATGAAGGTTAAACTCTCTCCGAAGACTTTTAAGTTTAAAATAGTTGTTAAGCAGCTAATCAACTTACAAGGTGACCAGAGACAGAGGCATCTTTGCCTCTAATGAAAAGTATTTGAAAATGGAGTAAAATCTTCTAGACCAGGACCTGAGTTTTAAGCCTTCCTGATTCTCAGGGATGAGGGTCACCTTTGGTACCCAATACTAGATTAAATTTCTGTTAAGCCAAATTGAAATAATTTTATCACCACCATCAAAACCATAAGATTATACAGGAGTACTTTTAAATAAAAAAACCAGGGAATATAAAATTTAAAACCTAATAATATTAATATTATAACTTTTACGTGGTCCTACTATTTCCTTAAGAAGACTCTTGCCCCTTGAAAGCAAATAATATTATTTTATTTTTTAAAAAAACTATTGAAAAAAATATTTTAAAGGCCATTAGCTCTATATCATAAACCACTATCTCTTTCCTGGCTCTAATTAAAAATACTCAGTAAGAAGACTTACCAAAAAAAATTGATTTGTCTCTGTGAAATAGATTCATTCTCATACACTTTGTCTTCAGTAGACAGGACCATTCTGCTGCATTTACCCAGAAGCTGCCATTTTCTTTGAGGCTAACATTCATTAATATATGTGCAGCAATGGAAACATTTCATAAATGTATGAAGGAAACTTACTTAAGGCTTAAAATAATCCAAATATGCAAAAAAGTCTTCTGTCTTGCAACTCAGTAAGAATGCTAATAACTACCTTATGGGGTTGCGATGCGGAGTGAGATAATGAATAGAAACCACTCAATGAGTGTCTGGGGCATAGAAGAGAGTAGGTGTCAAATTAATGTTAAGTAATTGTAGGAGCAATAGTAATAAAGAGAACAGGTTCATCTATCGGGCAGGCCTGAGTTCAAATCCTAGATCAACCACTTTACAGCTCTGTAATTTGGGGCAACTTTTTTAAAATCTCTCTTAAGTCTCAGCTTTTCCATTTACAAAACCTAGACATTTATGGCACCTATCTCAAAGCATTTTTGAGAAGATTGAGTGGGATAATTGATTTAAAGAATTTAGAACAATGTATGTTGTTTGGTGTATATTCAGTAAATATCTACTATCACTGTTGCCATTATCATTAATAATAATAGTTTATTAATTTTGTCTGTACTTCAAGGAAAAATGGTAAATAAATAGATATCAAGAAAAATACTTATCAAAACACTTTCCAACATTTTATCTCTGAATATTTTAGATAGCATTGTAGTTTGATAATTTTTGTTCATTAACAATATATTTGATGGCTCAATTTGAGAATTGAATGAATCTCAAACCTTGAACTGAAAGAAATAATAATCTAGTACAGTAATTATAAATGGAGGTAGGATATATCTATTGGGGATCATTTGGAGCTTTCATAGAATATAGATGACCCTTTTTCCTAAGGCCTTGATACATCCTGAAGAGATAGTGGAAGTAACTCATTTGTATGAGCAATGCTGAGACTTGGCTGCACAGTCTTCACGTATTTCATCTTTGGAGCACTCAGACATTTCATAAAATAATTTACGTTATCTCTTCAGAGATTGAGAACTGATTAATATAGGACATTAATGACATTTTAAGGTCTCGGGCTCTACTTTATTCTAAGGTTATGAAAGGTTGTGAAATTCAACAGTAGTTAAATTACAGCTGTTCCATTCTCAGAAAGATTTCCCCTTTTTTAAGATTAGAATGGCTGCAACAGCCTCAGAGCACGCATCTTCCTCATGTTTAAATACAATCAAAAAAAGCATGCCAGTCTCTTTTCCAAAAGTTCTAAGAAATAGTTCAATGGCATCTCAATGGCATCAATTTAGTCACATGTCTATCTCTAAAGCAATCACTATGGACAGGAGATGCTGAGGCTTTGTGCAGCCAAGCTTGGCTTAAACACCATACTTTGGCCAGGGTTGAAAGTAGACCACCAAGACTATATATAGTGAGGATGTGTGATGGATCCCCAGTTAACAGTTGGAGTGGGCTGGATTCTGATTGGCCAAAAACTAACAAATGCCTACTCCTCTAGAGAAGGCTGATGAGCTGTGAGATGATAGAATAACAAGACTAGGAGTCTTCATTTAGGAAAGGTAGAAGCTGAGAAACCACTAAAGGAAATCTTTAAAGCTATAAACGTCTTATATCAACATCTTTATCATGTAAACATTTATCAAATTCTTAATTTTTATAATAGGAGTTCCATTTTTGAAATTTTTAGTTATTTTAATAGTAAGCAGTGCTACTTTATGTAAAAGGCAATATCTTTGTGGGATTCTTTATCACCAAGAGGTGATACTTCTGATAAATATAATTAATTTAAAAGATTTTGGGAGAAAAGCATAAATTAGTGATATAGAGAAGAGGTAAAACATCCCAAATTCCCATGACTCACTTTGAGAATAGAGCTAAATGCCCCTCTGGAGCAATCCGTGTATTCTCTAACACCTAGATAGTTCACTAACCTCCATAATCCTGTTCAACTCAACAAACATGATGAAAATGGTTTTACAAGCAGCTTTAAATCCTTGAAAAAGTACAGGGATTAGGCAAAGCAGAAAGATACAAACAGACTATAAAGAAAATGTTTTCTGTTGCTTCATTTTCACATTCAACAGAGAGAAGAAAATGTAGCTGTAATCCACATAAATGAATCAAGAGAGAGAGAAAAACATTTTAAAATTTGAGGAAATTTTGCTTGGTACCAAAAACAAGCCAAACAAATGATTGTGCATTAGAGCTAAGTATTTATATATAAATTTTTGGGTTCTATTTTTAAATTTTTTTCTCATCATATAAAATAAATACATTATTAAATTATATGGTTATATATAATATGTTAGATAATATAAAATTATATATTGTTATTATGCATAGCCTCATAGTTGATAATTGACTATTCAATAAGCAAGGATATTTTTGCTTCCTTTTCATCATTCTCTCCTGAAATAAAAGTCTGATAAAGTTTCCGATTCATTCATTGTAGCTTACTTCATCAAACAAGTTAGAAATCCTTAAGATGTAAATGTGTCCTTTTAGCAGGCTTTCATTCCCTTTTTTTTTTTTTTTCCAGGTGTATTATTGCGCTTTCCTGGTGATTTAGCCACTGAGGAATGATGAAAAGAATAATCTATTTCAATGATTTGTAGCTCATTATGGGCACTGAGGGACAAAGTTGAAATAAAAGGTCACAGTGAGATTTGATTGTTCTTCATGTTCTGTGACAGATAGGAATAAAGGCACACCTTGGGAAAGAGACTGTACAGGAAAAGAACTTTTCTTTTTAGGTTATGCAGAAAGTATAGATAATGTGCATACAGAAAATAAATGTCTTTAGGGATATTAAGCATGGTTCCAAACTATACCAAGATAACTTGAAATAAAATCTTTTAAAAATATATATGGATATTATATTTCTAGAAGTTAGGGATCTATGAACCAGGGATACTTTTTTAAATGGGCTTGTAGTCAGAGAGTGGAGCAGTTGCTTAACTCATTTCTTACCTATGCCCACTGATATGCTCAAAAGTGTGACAACATGAGTAAAGCTATATACATATTTGCTCACTTATTGAACGACCATTTATTGGACTCATTCTATGTACCAGAAATATAACATTGAAAAGGGTAAAGTATCTGCCTAGTGGGAAGTCTAGTGGGAAGACAGAAATTAAATTAAAGCATACTAAATTATGAATGTAGTAAATGACACAAAAGATAAGCAAAGGTGTGAGTGATCAACTAGGGTATGAAAGTGGTTTTAGATGAAAGGAGTGATATCTGGGTTGCATCTTGAAGGAAGAGTTAGATGGGTGGAGGTAGTGAGGGAACAGGACTAATGGCAAGAAGAGAAAGGAGTAATATTTTAAGCAGAGAGTACTATATCTCTGAAGATTTTGAGATAAAAGAAATATGACATGTTCAGTGAGCTTCAAGAAGAGCCATAGGAAGAAGGCATGTGAGAGTGAGGGCTGACCCTGGAGAGGTAAACGGTGTAGAGCACATAAGAGTCTTAAAGGCATAAGCATCTAAAGCACTATACATTGATAACAATAGAAATACACGAGGGAGGTTTTTTGTTTGTTTGTTTGCTTTTTTAGTACATATCATTGTCATGTTTGTCTGTTTGTTTTTTAATTTTGAAAGAACTCCATTTTCAGATTAGGGAATTATTTGGAGAGGTATACAGACAGAAACAGGGGAACCATTTGTGTTTATTGTTATGGCCCAGAAAGCAGATGGATGGTACCTTTGCCCACTAGTGGTGTCAGAGTTGATAGAAATAGGACTTAAAAGATATTTAGGATGCAAAATCAATAATATAATAGGTAAAGTGAGTGAAAATTACTCCCATGTTTTTAGATTGGATGGAGGCAGGGAGGGTGACCCCAACATTGGGACTTCCAAAGGCAGAAGATGTTTTAGGAGACATTAAATTCAGCTCTGAAATATGTTTGTGTCATATCCAAGTGGAGACAAAGAACTGACAATTAGTTGTTTGGACTTGGAATATGGCAGAAAAGTCTAAACTAGATAATAGTTACAAGTTTATTTAATAAACACTTATTGACTGTTTGTAAATTAGTAACTAGTAAGCATTGTAGTTTTTTACAATGCTTACTAGTTAGTTACTAGTCACTATCTAAGCACTTTATAAATACTAAATTGTTTAATCTGTCTAGCAACTCAAGTATATCTGTTAATCCTGTTTTACCTGTGAGAAAACTAGGGCCCAGAATTATTAAAGTCCCCCAGCTAGGTCATGAGCCATAATTCAAATCCAGGCCTTCTGGCTCTCGAGTTCACACTCTTACCCCCTAAACTGCCAGACTGAGCACAGGAGTAGAAGGGCCATGGATGAGACTACAGAGTAATAAGAAAAGAAAGCAGAGCCCTGAGAAACTTAGACTGTTAAAGGTCAAGAGAAGAGAGTGAATTGGCAAAGAAGACAGATCACTTCTACAAATCCATTAGACGTATTGTCTC
The DNA here is from genome assembly GCA_028627145.1 of Eidolon dupreanum. Lineage (NCBI taxonomy): Eukaryota > Metazoa > Chordata > Mammalia > Chiroptera > Pteropodidae > Eidolon > Eidolon dupreanum. Next base: position 54,658,081 of record CM053503.1, on the reverse strand, counting down.
AACATGTTTGTCCAACAAGGCCTCACAATTTGAAGTCATATTATGCTCATCTCCATTAGTCTGGACCACGCTCGCCACCAGATACAAAGTCTTAGAGTTTTATCCTGCTTGAAAAAGCAGGACAGAGCTACCACATCACTTTCCAGGCTCTGCACAATTGATATTCCTCCAAAGCTAACTCTTTTGCCAATAATTTGACTTGTATTATTTTTAGTGAAATATCATGTAGCAAGCTGCTCTTAAAATATTTCCAGTCTGGAGTGCTGGCAAGAAAAAAAAAATCAAAAAAAGAAGAAAACTGGGAGTGGAAGGCAACAGTGGAAAAAGAAAAAAAAAATTGAATGTGGGGTGGGGGTAGGGATAGGGGTTGGGGTGGGTGGGTGGGGTGAACCATACCCAAAAAAATATTGAAGAAAGAACATAATCTCTGAAGTGAGACGACTAGAAAGTCATACATTCTGGTCAATCTTAATCTCAAGGAACTGCCACCCACCTATGTCCTCATCTTTCCTAATTAAGGATTACCCAGTCCCTTTTTAGCAATGTTGTTAGTTTGTTTCTACTCACTGTAGAATTTCTCAGTACTTCCTCATCAGGAAGACATGTGGAGTCCTATTTAAGAGCACAGATTATGGAGGCAACACCATAGGTGTGATTCGGGCTCTGTGTTAAATGTATGCATTCAGGAAGTTACTTATCTGTGGCCTCAGTTTCCTCATCTGCAAAATAGAGATCATAAAATCTACTTTATAAGCGTATTGTGAAATACTTGAAATAGTATCTGACACATAGTATAGTAAATACTCAAGAAACATTCATTAATCTTATTTTTATTATTATTAGAAGAGCTGGTGCTCTTCAAATATTTTTAGCAACATAATACCATTGTATTTTCAAGCGCATCAAGGTACTATATTAATAGTCAGTCATGGTTAAAAGCCATTAATGAGCATTTTAAAACTTAATTAGAATATTATAGGCTGAATTATTGTCGACTTGTTCATATCAGGCAGCATTCAGAAAAGCAGAAATACTGTGTGGGAGGGGAAGATAGAGAGAGAGAGAGAAAGAAAGAGAGAGAGAGAGAGAGAGAGAGATTGAGATTTGTCATAAAGATTTGACTTTATGCAACTGTGCAAATGTGGCTCGGCAGTCTCTGTGAGTCTGTTGTCTACCTGTGTCTTACACTGGGCCTGAAGGTCCAGAACAGGCCTTCAGGAAAGGAAGATGATTGTTGAGTAAGGTAGAGCAAAGACAGACTGGAACCCACAGATATGAGCTGGAACCCACAAGGACAGACTGAGACTTATGTCAGTTCTCATTACCTCTGAGCTTGATTATATAGCTACCTTACAGAAGAAGGGACCCTTAGTCAAAGAACTAAATAAACACAAATGGTCTAGGAGTCACATAAGCTGAAGAAGGCTGCAAGAGAAGGTGAGCAGTTGTAGGCCCATCCGCTGCCTTACCCCAACAATGTGAGCTAGCAAATAGATAGCAATGTGTGCAAACTAAAAAATGATTGGTGCTTCACCTTGCCCTCCAAAGATCTAACTAAACTCTCTTTGCGGCCCACCTCAAATGGAAGTGTACAGAAAAGGGAATTCTGGGATATGTATTTCAGTCTAGTCAATTGTTGACACATTACAAAACCACCAATTGTTATCACCATAGATATTTGCTGAACTGATTTAACATTCCTAGCATTGTGCCATCTGCTTTATATTCCTTTTTTCATTTATTTTCACCACAATCCCAAAAATCTATCTAACAATCACAGGTGAGGAAACTGAGAAAAAGAATTCCTCTTGAGTAACTTAGCCAAGGTCAGTTAAGATTTATGTATAAGTGATAAAACATATCTGCATTATCAAATTTTCTATAGCATTAGAATTTATCTCCTAAATGGCTTAGTTGATAACTGCAACAGTTAGTCACAGTATAGCTCCTATTCCTGTTCTTGTTTAAAATAATTGGGCCACAATATATGTAAATCAAGATATCATGCTAAACTCACACAATGATGTGTGTCAATTATTTCTCAATAAAACTGGGAGAAAAAGATTTATATAACAGTAAAAGAATCAAACATTTTGAATATCAAAATAATATCTTGAGAGTTAGAAAGCCTTGAGAACACTAGTTGTTTTTTTTTTTTTTCAGTAGTATTTAGTGATAAATTATAGTTAGTGTTGGCTGTTTAGTAAATTATAAAGAATAGATGGAAAGCCACATTACTATGCTATGCCCTTTGGTTGCAAGGAAGTGATAAAAGAAACACTGAATAAGTCTCTAAGATGAAATTAGAAAAAGAGACATGGAGGACCATGTTGAGAGGAGGGAAATTAGCATGAGTCTTCCAAGCCCTTTCTATGGTCAGCACCAGAGAATCTTCTGGAAAATAATTATTTCAGGTATCTATCACTTTGTAACAAATCATCCTACAATTTAATGCATTAAAATGAGAAAAATTTAAAAAATAATGAGGTAAGATAGGCCAAAAGAACTGATGTACTTAATAATATTTATTAGACCCTTAGAAACTTATAAAAGTGAAGTAATTTTCAGGTACTGTTTATGTATAAATATTATTCTCTTAAAAATTAAATAGATACAACATATAATGAAATTATTCCTTAGGCTCAATTAATCTGATTTCAAAAGCTATAAATTAATTTTAGTTACATTCTAAATGTAAGTCAAAGCTAGTCACATATCTTATATGTGGGAATGTAATTTGCATCAATTTGCTCTGAACTTAAGTATTTAGATGAAAATTCTCATTGTCACTTAATTAAGAGTAATCAATATCTGTGAAGGTGAGACCCCTGTGACCATGGGATGCTTCCCATACAGACAAAAGCTGGTTATAAATACAATATAGGGTAATTGCTGAGTATGATGCAGATCTTCCTACAGATAATAGCTGTAAACACTGGACATAATGTAAAAAGTCACTAGCTGAAGTCACTAGGGGTGAGTGATACAGATTCTTATAGGGACTTCATGTGCATAGAAAAGAAGTTGTATTCAAGTGAGTTTTCACTATCGTCCTTTTAGCCTGGGACCAGGTATAGTTAGTAGGGCAGTGACAGTGATGGCACTGGTGGAAAAACCACTGTCTTTTAGGCCTGGAGACTCAAGATACCAAATCTGAGGAAACCAGTACCAAAGAGAGGGGGAGTCCTCTAAGAAAAATGGTCAGATAGGGTTCATCAGATTTTATCTACCCTTAGTCTCAATAACTCTTGAACCACTCATATGCAGAACAGACTAAAAACAGGTCTACTAAGACAAACAATATGAACTGAATTTGGACCTGCTACACAAGAAATTGGTTTTCAGTTCTAGTACAAATCAAGAAAATTGTTGCTAAAACAAAATAACCAAAATATCAGAGGAAAGTATCAGGATCCTGTCTCTACAACTGAACATTTATAATGTCTAGGATATAACTAACATTACCTGACAAATGAAGAACGAGGAAAATGGAACATTCTTTTTTTAAAGTGAGAATTTTTATTTTTATTTTTTCAAATGTAAAGCATTAGTGGTAAAATAGTATTCTTTTCAATATATTTAAACTAAAAAAAATTCACTCCCTCTTAAGAGAACACACTCTTAAGGGAAAATAAAATAAAATAAAGTAAAATAAAATAAAATATAAAATAAAATAAAATAAAATAAAATAAAATAAAATAAAATAAAATAAAATAAAATAAAACTAGTCCTAGAATATCAAAACGTTGGACCTAACAGAGAAAAATTGTAAAGCAGCTATTATGACTCTGTGATGAAGGTTTTTTTTGTTGCTGTTGTTTTTTATTTTAATTAGTTTCAAGTATACAATACCTTGGTTAGACATCTATATAGTTCATAAAACAATCTCCCCAATTGTTCCCTCCTCAACCCTCCACCTAGCCAATGTACTAATGAAAGAATTCTAAAGAAAGTTACTCATGCACAAGGGAAATGATTCCAAATGGAAATGCAAATCCTCAAAAAAAAAGAGTGTCAGAAATATAATATCTGGGTAAATACAAAGGCTGTATTTTTTACTTTTTCTCCTCCAAATTTCTTTACAAAACATATAAGTGTTAAAGAGTTTAGAGAGTAGGTCACAAAACTGCCCTAACTCTGACTCCAAATGGAATTTTGGGGTCCTTAAGACCACCCTCAGATTTCACGATTAATTAGAAGGATTCACAAAACTCACTGAAAGCGATTATGCTCATGGTTATGGTTTATAGTGAAAGATTAAAGATTAAAATCAGTCAAGGAAAGAGATACATGGCAGAGTCCAGGAGAGTTCCATGGGCAGAGATTCCAGCTGTTCTTTTCCTGGTGATGTTATGGAAAGTGCTAACTCATCCCAGAAATGCTGTGTGACCTTCTTGTCCAGATGGCTCTGTTGTATAAGCATGGTAGGCTACCTGCACTGTCAATCTTAGTTTCCAGCTATTTCAGTAGTTGAACTGATAACTGTGTAACCCAAAATTCCCACCCTATCTCACATTGTCTCTATCTAGCGTAGCTCAAAGCCCTCCAGTAAATAGATACTCAAATCAAGCAGGACAATTCACATGGGTTTAGAGGTCACCTTACAGGATCCAAGAGTAAAACTAGGCCTCACTTGGAGCAAGATTAATTCTTCACTGCACAGTGTTTAAAGCCAAAATTGTAACCTTTACTTGTGGTGTTGATAATGAACGCGGATATAGCATAAAGGACAAGGAGTAGATATACATATATATATGGGTTGGAAGAGCTTATATTTTATATAATGTTAATTATAACATGGTCTGTGAAAAGGTAAAAATATATATTGTAATCCATAGAGCACCTAAAAAATGCAAAGAAGTATAATTAAAAAGTCAAAATGAATTTAAAATGAAGTTCTAAAAAAATTTAAATAATCCAAAAAATACAATAAAGAGGAATAAAACCCTATTTTCAAGAGTCAAAAAATTAAAATACTAGGGAATAAATTCAACAAAAGATGTATAAGACCTATACATTAAACATTACAAAACATCTCTTTTTGTTGTTTTTTGTTTTTGTTGTTGTTTAAGTGTACATCAATGAACACTTATCAAATGCTAAGAACTTTACATGTATTATTGTATTTATTCTTCACAACAACTCTATGCAGAAGGTAATTATTATCTCCATTTTGTATCTGATAAAATAGTGTCCATCATCTAAAAACTCCACACTTTTGGTGACAAGTTCAGGTTTATCTTTTAGAAACTTTATCAGCAGAATAGCATGTTTTCCAATTCTGGAGAAAAAGAAACTTATGTTTATTCTGGGGACCTAGTTTTTATTCTTTTGTCCCAGATGAAAATGATATGTCCAGCTCACCTGCTTAAATTTCAGAAGTCACATAGCAAACTTTAATTTGGAAGTGGTTTTTTGTTTTTTGTTTTTTATTTTTTGTTTTTTGTTTTTGGCAACTGTAGGTAAAATTAACACACTTTTCATACTCACAGTGTATCACAACTCTGTGCTCCAGATAAGTCAGGAGACTTGTAGATGTAAAAAATGTCCATACCTGTAGAGAATTTTCATAAAAATTTATTTGAGTCAAACTGACAACATATGCCAGGGAGCAAGAGCTCAAATGCTCTAGAGGATAACAGTTTTGCAGCTTCTCTTATGCATTTGAGATTAAGGAGGGGGCATAAAGAAGATTGTAGAAAGCAAGGCAAAGATTGAGTTACAGGGCAGTTAACAAGAATATGTGCTCTCTTGAGAGTCAATATCCCTTTTGAGGAGTGTTACTTCTGGTATTTCAAAGGTGTGTTAACCTAGGTACGCAGGAACAATGGACTGGGCTAACTAAAAATCTTTCACTAAAGAAGTTATAGGCCTGGGGCACGACTCCCAACCATGACCTGCCCAGTTAGGAATTTATGAGCAGGTCACCCTGTGAAGTTACTTTCCACAGAACCCCTCTTTTTGTCTATAGTTCTCCCTTTTGGTCATAAATAAATCTAAAGGATGCATTGTTGACCAACATTTTGGTTAGTAGTGTGGTCTCACAGATCTAGGAAGTCTCATTCCTAGGAAGTCTCAGTATCACCGTCATCTCATTGACCATTGGGGATGGGGCAATACTCTAACCATGGAATATGAGTTGAGGCCAACATTTTTCTCAGGAAGGGATAGGCATGTAAATGGAAAGCAGTTAGGTTTTATGAACTTCATTGTGAAAAAACACTCTGGATCATTTCTATTCTAATAGCCATCGTGATCTAAGTTTTGCCTTCTGTCTCATTTTTCTGTATTTGGCATCTAGTATAACTTTTACATAAGCCATGAAATGGGTATTGACAGTTATACATGTTCGCTAGTCATAAACAGTTGGGCTATATGGAAAAACCCAAAGAACAAGTATAACAATTATGGCTAATATCATTAGCAATGAAGTAAAAACAACCAAACAAAATGGATTCTGATTTCAATATCAATCTATAGGTATACAAGCCTTGTCAATGTCTTAGAATAGTTGTCTACTTCTAGTGTTGGCAGCTTACAAAACATTTTTTAGGAAAATTAAGGATAAAAATGAATGAAAAGCTATTCCATATTTAAGAATTAAAATCTTTAATATTGTCAAGATTTTAATTCTCCCTCAAATTACCTATAGATTTAGCAATCCCTTTGAAAATCTTATTAGACATTTTTAACTTGACAAGCTGCTTTTAAATTTTATATGGAAAACCGATAGAACACCTAAAACAATTTTGATGACTTACGATGGTTAAAAGAACTTATGTCATCTGATTTCAAGACTTACTATAAAGCTGCAATCATCTATACAGTGTGACATTGGCAAAAAGGTACACACATAAGTGGAACAACACAAAGAGAAATAGATTTATACTTCTAAGGTCAATTGATTTTTTTTTACCAAGATGTCAGGGTAATCTAATGAAAAAAAAAAAGTTAGTTGTTTCAACTAATAGTGCTGAAGCAATGGATGTTTGTGTGTACAAAACAAAACCTCAACACTTACCTCACAAGAAACACAAAATTAACTCAAAATGAGTCATAGACATATGAAGTGTTAAAGTTATAAAACTTCTAAAAAACAAATTTTTGTGTGAAATTAGATTAGGCAAAGATATCTTAAGCAGCAATAGAAAAGCATGAAAATAGAAGAAAATTAGATAAAATGGACTTTAACAAAATTTTTTTTAATGTACACCATTAAAAAATGCACTTGAAGTAACTAGAAAACAAGTTACAGACTAGAAGAAAAGATCTGCAAACCTTGGGGCTTATATTCAGTATATAAGGAAATCTTACAATTCAATAAGAAGTAAACAATAAAACAAGAAATGAGCAAAATATTTGAATGGGCGTGCTATAAGAAAAAACATAGCATTATACATATTTATATGTAATAATATAATATAATATAATTAATACAATATAATACAATACAACATAATATATAGCCAAAAATCAAGTGAAAAGATGTTCAACATCACTAGTCATCAGAGAAATACAAACTAAAATCATGATAAGAAACTACTACACACCTAACAGAATGGTGTAAATTTCAAAGACTGGCAATACCAAGTTGTAACAATAATGTGAATCAATCAGAACTATCACATGTTGCTAGTGGGAATGCAAAATGTTACAGCCACTTTGGAAAAGTTTGGCCACTTTTTATAAAGTTAAACATATATATGACTTAACAATCCTACTCTTAAGTATTTACCCAAGATAAATGGAAATATACGTCCACACAGTAACTTATATATGAATGTTTATAGCAGCCATACTTCTAATAACCAGAAACTGAAAACTCAAATTTTCATCAACTACTACTCAATGACTAAACAAATTGCAGTATATGTAAAATACTACTCAGCAGTGAAAAGAATGAAATATTGGCATGCAACAAAATGGGTGAATCTTAAGAGCCTTTTGCTGAATGAAAGAATTTAATGGCAAGAGACTACATACTGTATGATTCCATTTATATAAGTACTATAAAAGGCAAAACTAGTGACAGAGAGCAGATCAGTGGTTGCCTTGGTGATAGGGCTCAAGGAAAGGAATCAACTACAAAGAGGAGTGCGGATTCTTTTTGCAGTGATGGAAATGTTCTATGTCTTGACTGTGAATGTGGTTACATGACTGTACACAATTGCCAAATTCATCAAACTGTACACTTAAATGGGTGAATTTTCATAAAAGTAAATGATGTCTCAATAAAGCTGGGGAATAAAATAAAAAATAGAAAATACAGGATCAACCCCAGGACCTACTCATGAAATTCGTCTGTAAGGGATGCTTATGCAATAAGATATTCAAAAGACAACAGAACTTTACTCAGATCACTGGAAGCACAGCTTTGGGATTCTAATCCAAATCTGTCTCTAGAAATTTTGTATATCAAGAGGCAATTTCTCTGGACCTTAGTTTTTTCATTAAAGGAAAAACGAGGGGCTTGTTTAGATGGCCTCTAATATCTCTAATGAACAAATAACTACTGTATGTACTTTTCTCCTCTATTTCTTGCTCATGTCAAACATCAATAATTGACCATGACCAAACTCCTGGGGAGCACAGAATCCCAGTCTCCTTGTCAACACTGTATTTTGGACAACCAGTACCAGTTGGTGAATTGTGGCTTGGAAGAACCATTTTTACTATGGCTACTCTAGAAACCAGTCTGAATAGGGATCTTAGAATCATACCTCAATTGATGCTTATTGCAGTGCTAGATAGTTCTATTAGGCTAGCTCAAAATGAAAAATGACTGGCAACTTCTATATGGCAAGCTGATAGAGAGCAAAATAAGTGCAAGAAAATGGAAAAAAAAAAAACATTCTAAGTCACACTGAGAAACAGATTGAAGCCAAGCTTTGGAAATGTGATTTAAATGTGAAATTCAAATAGACCCTACCAACATCTTGTGGCCTTGCCTATATCTTTCCTCCTTTATGAAGTCTTTCTTTTCTGATTACTACATACAGAGTAATTTATCACCTTTGAAATCTTTGTTATTTCTGATCATTAATGCAGCATGATTCTGATACTGTCTTATAATAAAATTACTTTCATATAACTATCACCCCAAGCAGTGTTTTGGCTTAGCAGGAAATTATGCCATGATCAATTAGTGATGTCTGCTACAGGCAAGGATTCTATGTCATGTATCCCCCCATCACCATTTTCCGAGCACTGTTAAGTGTTGTATAAATACTTTCTTATTGAACCCTCATGACAATACTCTGAAGTAGATATTATTGCTCCATTTTGCAAATGAGAAAATTGAGTTTCTAAAGGGTTGCATAAGTTTCTCAGAGTCCCACCTCACCCCATTATAAACGATGGTATTGAGCTTTGAAGCCTGAACTTTCCCCACCATACCATGCTGATTCTCTTTATAATACCACCTTACACCTACTCAGTTCCTGACAAGTGCCTAGTATAAAACAGGTTCTTAGCAAACATTTCTACAGACTCAATAAATGGGAGACACGCTAACTGGGCACAATGCAACCTAAAATCAGGAAATTATTTTTCAGACACTGTGAAGCTGCAGGCAGCTCTGAATCACCAATGACAGAATTTTTTAAAAGACAGCCACATTTGAAGATAAAGTATTTACACATCAACAGTACAGAGAGGGTTGTGGCCAGATAAACACGTCTTCAAATGATTACATAACAGGAGCATCATTTTCAGTACACATAAGACAAAACTAAACTCCATATAATAATTAATCTATCATTTTTTTCACATCAAAAATTGTCATCAATTCAAGTTTTAACCTTATTACTCCATGCTTAGAATTCTTCAATGGGTCGTTATGCATAGCAAAGTCCACAGCTCAGACCTGAATGTTCTCCATGATCTGATCAATATCTATACCTTTAGCCCCATGTGTACACTCACTCACCCAAATAGCTGCACCTCAGCTATACCATTACTTAAAGCATTGTCAGGCAGTTCTATGTTTTCTCTCCTTTTACGTATTGTATTCTTTCTCCCTGAACTGCCCTTTATGATTCCTTATTTTTTTAACACTGATTTAAAGCCCTCTTCTTGCAACTCTTTTTTGACCCCGTGTGCCTAAAGTTTCTTCGTTCTTGCTCAGAGTAGTACCCTGGATTCATCAGAGCATATCTTTCATTGTAACTGTTGGTTGCATTTTCTTTTCTTCTACTTGATCATAAGCTCTTTGAAGACACAGATCACATCTTATTTTATAACTATATCACCCAGAATACTCTCTGTAATATAATAGGTGCTTAACAATTATTTTTTGAATGATGAATATTAGTTCTGTTCCTAGATGACACACAGTATAAAGGAGATAAGAAAAAGATCAACTATTTGTTGTTTTTTGTTTAGAGGAAGGCCTGTTTTTCAAGGAGATGCAATTAGTTTATTTCCAAGTTTCTATTAGGCAATCTGGTAGTAGAGACTGTAGTATTCACCAAATCATGTTTCCCAATCTCATTGCAGTTTGATTGGTCATGTGATGAGTACTGGTGAACAGAGTATATGCAGAAATGATGTAAACCACTTTTTAACTGGGCTGAAAAAATCTCTCAAGTGTGATCTTTCACTCTTATCATCTTCCTTCTATCTATTTTTGGATGATGCTAGGGTGACTTTAAAACCTTAATACAGTGGAGCCTCAGAATGGAAGTAGCCTGGGTCACTGAGTCACTGCTTGGGGAAGAGCTGGTGCAGAGGTGCCCAATTAGAAACATCCACATGGATGTTAAATCACTGAGATTTGGGGTTTATTTTTTACAGAAGCTTATGTCTATTATCATGACTAATATAGTCAAATAAAAATTCCATTTGCACCCATATTGCTCTTATATGAGAGTCTATAGACATCTGAAAAATGAAGTTTTTTAAGCCTTAATGAAGGATCATTTAGTTAAGTAGCACTTATTAAATCTTCTCACTGTAAAGGGTTCATAAAAGAGAAACTGGAATTTGCAAAAGGAAAACTTCAGAGTAGAGCGGATGGGTGCATACCTAAAGGGGCCCTAAGACGTAGTGTGTGTGTGGTTTCTGAGGTATGCCTACAGAGTGGTTTTAGCCGGCCTCTTTTCCTTACCCTTAGGGCCCATGTATTTGAAGAGTGAACAGAAATGTAGCTTGCTTCAATCTTTTTGTAAATACCTAGGGAGGAAACAAAGTTAAAACTCTAATTTAAATGAATCCTAAGAAAGGCAGGAAAAAGTATGTATGGCAGGGAAGGGGGATCTCTCCAGAATATTGCCTAAAGGGGATCTTTCTTTTCATCAACATACCCCCTTTCCTGATCCTTTATACTCCCAGTTCCTGTTTTTCTCCCTATGAGTGTTAGTTTTCTGCCACTAAATTCATCCTCTGCCTGATGAAGTAGCAACCAAAGTGTAACTCTAGAGATGTGGTTCCTGGTAAACAAGAAAGTGGAGAAAACCAGGAAGTGAGCACAGTTATATTCACAAGACAACCTAAGGTATCACTGTAGGTATCATTACTCAAGGATGACTCTCCTATGATACTGCAGAGGACATTTGATTCAACTCTATTTCACTTGCAAAAGATCTTAAAATAGAATATCACAAAACAAGATAATGCAAAGATGAAAGCATATTGTAAGAACTTAAGAATGACCAAGTATGATCAGAGTCGTGGTTTGGTACCAACAGAGCCCCAAGCAGAGATATCACTTGTTCTCAAGAGTTTATCTCTGAAGGTTAATGCAGAGGACATCTCTTGGAGTGATCTCTCAGTCCTCCGTGATTCTCTCTTATTGAGAAAAAACTGTGTGGCAGCTCAGATCTCCTGCTGTGACGGATGGCCCCAGTGGCTACACCCAGAATCCACCACAACATTCACCCCCAAGGCCATCCATCCCAGGGGAAGCTTTTACCAATGACTGAATATGGTGGGAATGCCGAGGCAGGCTACTTCTTAAAAGGTGGCAAGATATTTCTAATTCCTGACTTTGGCTTAAAGACTCCCATTGACTTAGTTAAAACTTTCTCAGTGCTGCAATATTAGATTCTGCCAACACAAACTTGTTTCCTTCCTTCTCTCTCTCACAGAGATTACCCCTTATTGTCATGTCCCCTGTGCCTCCCCTTTATCCTTCACAAGTGTTTCCCCTAGTAAATGGGGGTGGGGGGAGTGGGGGAAATGTGTCTAGTACTTTCTTGACATCTGCTTAGAAGATCCAAACTAATGTAAGATCACATCTCTAGGTGAGGTTTCACACACAAAGTTGATATTCAGAATCCTGCCATCACTGCCATAGGACTAGACAACTGATCAAAGTGCAACCCTGGGATCCTCAGTCCCAGAAACTTGGGGGACAGAGGATGGAGATGGGAAGATTGGGGGTCCATGGAACTCAGGTATATCCAAGAGCTCCTTGGTGAAAAAGTTGAAGGGCTCAAATGTTGATATCCTGAAGCTGCCTTCATATCTTCTTCTCTCATATTCTTGTTTTTAACTAGTCCTTTATGTTTTTGTGGTTTTCCAATTTCCTCCCACTGAAATCCCTCTTCTTTCTTTTGCTTAAGCTAGTCAGAGTCAATTTCTATTACTTGCAACTAGACAAATCTGAATGACTACAGTGAGGCACAAATCAGATCTTTCATGTCTTTTACAGTGCTGCAAACCTTATCCGGATCCTTTCCAGTACCATTTACACATCAGGCCTCTGATGACATCTCTGTGGTGTTGAGTTTTGCTCTCTGCATGAAGCAACCTTCATTTTTAAATTGTGAAGACCTTTATTTTTCTAGAGTATTGAACATAAATTAAAAACTTCCTAAGTAAAGTTTAAAAACAACCCAAACACGACTTACCAAAAGGACATTTTAATAGTTAGAAGTTATGGAAAAGGATCTGTCGAGCATCATTTATAAAATCTCACATACAAAGAGAAGGTGCTCAGAAACTATGATGAGGGAATCTTGTCCTAGACAGGCATCTAGTGGGAAAGGTCAGAGAGTAAGGTTACCTTAAGCAACGTATTATCTTCCGTTTGGATTTTAGAGAGACTTTTATCTTCGAATGTTGAATTGAAAAAACATCTTAGATAACAGGGGGGAAAAATCACTGCAAGACACAAAATAAGCAAAAACAGAAGAAAATGTCTTATAAACTACATTTTTGGAAAACTCTCTACACCTGCCCATAGCTCTCTGGCAATGTCAACAGACTTCTAATTGCCACTGAGGTGCACCTATAAGGACTGAACTCTTCAGAGTACAAATGACAAAATGGCATTAACTCATATCGCTTGTTCATTATTAACCTAGGAATCAGAATCACAGCTGAGATTGGAAGCTTAGAGTTCTACGAACTGTTTGAGACATTCATGGGATAACACAGGCCACTCTGAAAGTACAGCGGCTAGTATGTTTTCAGTTTTATGAGAGAAGTTTGCATTTTCTTCATTTAGTTTTCTGAGTGATTCAGAAACAAATGGCAGAACCTTTAAAGATTCTTTTTAAAGGCTCAAGAAATGTTTTTTCTTTCTTTCTTTTGTCAAACACCAGTCCATTGAGCATACTTAATGGGGGAAAAGTAAATAAAGTCATAAGTGTAATATACACCCAGTGACATGGAAGCTTTATCAAATAAAAGGATGCAGTCTAGATTTTCAATCGAAAGAATTAGGTGATAGGCTGAGAATCTATTTGGCCTCAAGCATTCCCTCAGGAGTGCACTGATATGTTTTCAAACACCAGACAATCTCATCATTTCTGGTCTGAGTGGCAAAGTCTAGATAGATACATCATTATGTGAGTACGGAGCCCTGAAGCTCTCCTGGGTAATTTCAAAAGCTGTTCATTTGGTTTGGAACCAGAGAGGAAGACAGATGATTAGTCAACATCTGCTTAATCTCCAATGACAGAATTGAAGAGCACAATTTTATTTCTGGCCGGACTTACTTCTGTCTTAATCTTTTTGGAAGCAGAGGAAAGATGGCAGTAGTGCTGTGGAACAATCTTTTCTGCACATTCTAAGCAGAGACCAGAGCATACCTTTCACTCAGAAGGCCAGTGATGTGTTCATCTCCACAGAGGGTCTGGAGCAAATGAGGTTGCCACATGGCTAGTGTGTTGGTCTTGTCTAACTTTGGGCCACTGATGCCTTCTCTTTTTATGGATACATAGTTCATTTAGCAGGTCATCTCTTCCTGCCCAGGGAGCTCCATGGTCTCTCCTCCCAATATTCTATTAACAATTGCCTAAACAAAAACAAAAACAAAAATCTTCCTATGGATAAGCAATAATTTATGACCTATCTAAAGGGTAATCTAAATGTAGATGGAGAAGAGGTGTGTCTACACACATAACAAATGAGCCAAAGTTTAGAATGCCTCTATGTGCTTTATGTGCTTTACCTTAATTAGTTCATATTAAAACTCTATGAGTCATATACTCTTATTAACACAAGTTTATAGATGAATAAACCAAGGCAGAGAGACGGTAAAAAAAAATTATTAAAGTCACTTCATCTAGTAATAGAATAGGAAGTCTTCATAGAGTAAGAAGTAGAGGTAAGATTTGAGTCCAAGGAAGTCTAGTCGAAAAAGCTGGGACCTCCTCACCACCATGCTGTATTTCCTCTTTTTCTCTGATTGAGTAAACATAAGATGTAAGGATGCAACTTTGTCCATTGTTAAAATTACATTCTGCATTATTTTTTCAAAACTTTTAGCTCATTGGAACTCAAATTGCATTCCAGAAAGAATCTTTTCTCTCCATTTGCATGCCTAACAGAAAACCACAGAGATGGTCTGCCCCAAAGAGAAGGTCTCCAGGTTTTTGTGAAATATGAGCTATACTGCTCAGAACTCCAAAATTACAAGATTTTGTTTTTATTGTTTTACTCTTGTCTAATTATGCTTGTTTTTCAGCTCGTCTCTCTCTGACTAATCAAGGTAACTTTTCCCTATACAAAAACAAACAAACAAATAAACAACAACAAAAATTAAAAAAAACAAGAACTATGGTTCTGTGAGGCAACTGCTCACTTCCATTCCAGTGGACTTGGTTTCTGGTTTTTAAATACCTTCTTGACCATCCCTCTTTGGTGGAGAATGCTTAAGGTCAGTGTTAATGAGCCAGCCACTAATAATATACACACTTTCTGTAATTGGGGCAGCCAGTCTCTTCTGGTCTGGAAATATAATATTGAAACTTATTTTCATAGCATCAAATATGATCATGGGTGAAAAAAACTATGAAGAATGTATAAATATTTATTATGATTCAATTATGTGAAAAAGGTTATATCTCCTTTTGTGGGAAGGTATGCAGGAAATAAAAGATACAGCCCAAGAGGAGGTGGTCTGGCCAAAACCCACTCACTCTGGCTAAAATGCATTCAACAGTATGAAAGCAACTTAATGAGTAGTCAAGATTCCTAGTCAATAATTCCCATTGCTGCCACTCCCCAACTCCAGAGGTGGGAAATAGATAGCCCATCTCCAGCCCACATAAAACACAGATGCCTCTCAAACCACAAGTTTGCCCTGGAAACTTGTCACGTTCATGGAACTAACTGCTTGTGTTATTAGTTTCCACGGATTCCATCCACAGACAGAGGGATTTTACAGTTGCAGAAAAAACAGCCTAAGGAAGCAAACAAAAAATAAACATGTGATCCTTTCCAACCTAATAATGGAAAATGTAAACATTTATTTTAAAGTTCAGATAAAAATGAGAAGTCAAAGGGTTTCAGTCATTCAACTTCATACCATCCAGCCTCTATTACAGTGCATGGAACACAGCAAGTGCTCAAAAGTGTGTAATGAATGAATTTCTATAAAATGTGTCAAATTAAAAGATTCTAAGAGGTACACAAAGCAAGGATATAAATCACTTATCTTGTAAGGTTGTCTTGCAATGAGAACTAACCCTGGTTTCCAATCAACAGAGGAAACACTGAGGTCAGTGCTTCTAACTTTGTTAGTTCACTGTTGGGCCAGCAGGACCAAGTAAGGGAGAAAAGCCACATGGAAGAGGGTAGAGATTGCTAAACTAGGTGTCTTGCCATTCAACTGATTAATAGGGCACCTTATTGTGCTACCAGCCTGAAAGCTATGTATTTCCATGATTATCCCTGCTTCCTGCTTCTTTTAGCAAGGCCCATTCTCTAAAGTTCTGGTTAAGGTAAGCAGAGAAAGACCAATCATTTCTAGGTCCTCCAAAGCAACTTAGGAATTCTGTTGTCTAAATAACTAGGTAGGGGACAGTAAATCCTCACTGATTAGAGTCTTTTAAATGTTTTGAAATCAATTCCAAATGACCTAGACTAAGTCTAATTTTATTTTCCTAGTGTTGCCCAGGAAACATTTCTGTCCTATAATTGTACCCAAATCAATATTCTGCTCTTCTCTTCCTTGTTCTGTGTTCTAGAAGACTCATCTCTGTGACTGCATCACCTGGGCTCTTGTGCCCTCTGGCTTCTGGTTTCCTCTAGACAGTTAAAGGCACCAGCAGGAGAGCAAAAGGTGACAGAGGAAAGCCATCAGGGCATATCTTCTTGACCCTTTCCGCTGTACTGTGATGTTGGCAGTAGCCATAGGCTGCTGTGACTACAGCTCTTTCTATAGCTACATCTCCCTTCTCTTTCCCTCTTTTGGCCTAGGGGTGGTAGCAAAATTCTGCAGTTGGTTGTTATTGGATGTGCCACCATTCCTTATAGATTCCCTTAAATCTTCCCCACAGATGCGATAGTTTCTTCAATAAATTACTTTCAATTAAACCCTTTGAGTGTGCCTTCTCACTGATACACCATGTTAAAGAGTTTCATTTTTATCCTAAGTATATCAAGAAACCATTGAAATGTTTTAAGCATTGGGGGAGGAATGTAGGAGTAAAGTCATAATTAGATTTGAATTTCAAAATATAATTCTGGCTCTGGTTTGGAAAATAGACTGGAAAAAGATGAGAGTACATATGGGTAGATCTGTTAGAAAATTATTATAGTGGTCTAGAGGAGAAATGATGGGCTTGGACTGTGGTCTTGGTAAAGGCGAAGATGGAGAATTCAAGCAACATTTGAATGTAAAATCAACAGAACAGAATTCCATAGTGAT
>CM053503.1:54586319-54640480 GCA_028627145.1 Eidolon dupreanum | reverse complement strand
TGCCAGAAAACAAGCTAAATACAGGTGTGCATTCTCTTTATTTCTAGTTCCAAGTTACTGCCTCATCCTTATTTTTCCTTTATCCTTATCTATATGCTATTTTGCATTTTACACATCTTTGAAAATCACCTCAGTTATTTTTTCTCCCTGGATCATTGCAGGATATAAAGGAACAAGGGGTTATAATGAAAACTGGGAGGCACAGCAGGTGGTTAAGAACATGAGCTCTGGAATCAGTTAGCCTGAGTTTTGTGGGGACCTGTGAAAGGGAACATGACTTGACCTCTTCGCGCACTGGTTTCTTCATCAATTAAATAAAGGAAATGACATTTTCCGCAAAGGCTTATTGTGACTATGAGAGAATGCATGTGAAGTACTTAGCAGAGTTTGTCATGTGTAGTGATTATTCAATTAGTGTTAGATATTGTTGTAAAAACAAACGTATTTGAGTTTATATGTATGTGACTGTTCCTGGACACACACACACACACACACACACACACACACACATTCACACTGGCACACCTCATGAAGAAATTTTAATAGCTCTTCATTGATCCAAAGCTAGTGGTATGTGTGAAGAAATGGTGTTTTCGTGGCATCCTAGTACCTCTTGAAGATGCTAATGAAATTTTTGCAAAGTAGTTCTGGTACTCACCTAGGGCTGCCATAACAGAATACCACAGGCTGGAAGGCTCAAACAACAGCAATTTACTTCCTCACAGTCTTGAAGGTTAGAAATACAAGATCAAGGTGCCAACAAATTCTGTTTCTGGTGAGACTCTTTTTTTGATTTGTAGAAGTTCGCCCTCTCACTGCGTCCTCACATGGCTTCTTCTCTGTGTGCATGCAGAGAGAGAGATCTCTGGAGTATCGTTCTCTCTTTATAAGGACACCAGTCTTATTGGATGAGGGTCCCACACTTATGACCTCATTTAACTTAATCACTTCCTTAAAGGCCCTGTCTCCAGATACAGTCACATTGGGGGTTAAGGGCTTCAACATATAAATTGAGTGAAATACACTTTGGTCCATAATAGTAGTCACTGGGAGAAAGGAGTATGGAAACTGTCAAGGATTGAGGGGTAAAAAAATCCAACCAGAGAATGAGATTTTTCCATGTGGAAAAGGAGGGAGAGGGAGGATGAAAGGAGGCCATGTGTGAATGGCCTCCATCTACCAGCACTCACAGTTCAGGGAAAGACAGGGCTGCCTGACACCGTTGCAGAGGCTATGCTAGAAAAGCCCTTGCTGTTCTCCTTTTGAGAACCAGAGCTTCAGATGATGTGAAATAAGTGGGGGCATTTCATGAGAAGAGGCATTTCCCATGCCTTGTATAACTGTTGCTGGTCAGGCCAGAAATGCCATGGGAATTATTTCTTAATGGCTTTGCTTGCCTCAGGATGAGGCAAGTGTTCAGTATATCCTCAAACACCCCTCACCACCTTGTCATTTTTTCTTGACCACTCATCATTACGAAGGGCTTTTTTTCGGACATCATTTGTAAAAACCTCAATGTAGTATCCTTTAGCTGAAGTTACAATTGGAAGGAGGTAATGACTCTGAACTACCAATCTGCCAACTCTTATAAAACTAGAGAAGGGTGTGTGAGTGTGTGTATACAAGTGACAGGTCTTGAAAATCAGTCAAGTTTTATTAAAAGAAAATCCTCAAACCAGTCACCTTACCTAAATGAGTCAATATGAAAGCTGATATGAAAACTCTTAGTTCAAATATCCATCTATTCAAACCCTGGCTAAAACTTAGATGACCTGGAATTAAGATGAGACAATGACCAAAGCTTTGTTTACATAAATATCACACAACAGTTTAGCTAATTGTTTCTACTTTAACAACAATAAAAAAATATGTAGGAGATAAAGAAGGAGAAGGCACAAGAAAAATGGGAATGGGAGAGGGATGAAGAAAAGGAGCTGGAAGAGGAGGAGGGGAAGGAGAGGAGGAGGGAGAGAAGGAAAAGAAGAGAGAGAGGGAGGGGATGCAGAGGAGGAAAAGGAGAGAGGGAAGAGGATGGGAATGAGACAGTAAAAAGGACTATGGACAAGAATTAGGTGGGATCTGAATTCTAGGTCCAATTGTGGCCCTTGAACTTATGGTCTTTGAACTTAGTGTGACTTTTGGACACTTTTTGAGCCTTAGTTTCTTTCTCTGTGTGTGTGTCTTATATGTCATTGAGTCTTCTCTGACTACTGGTGACACTATGAGTGAGTCCTGTCTTCAATAGCCCTGCTCATTCTCTGTAGACTCATGCCTGTGGCTTCTTTTTATGAAGTCAATCCATCTCATATTTTTCCCTTCCTCTTTTTCTTTTGCCTTCTATTTCCACAACATTATTGTCTTTTCCAAAGAACTCTGCCTTCTCCCAATGTGCCCAAAGCTTAGGGTGCAGAACTCACCATAAGCTCACTGCTCTAGGCAGCTACTGCTCCAAGGCCCTGGAAAGCACTGGTAGAAATCTAGATGCTAGTATCTAAGCCCTCTCCAACTTTATTCTACCACATTTGTTATTGTCCCTTATCAATTCTATAACAGAAGACTCACTTTGATGTCGTTCACAGAGCCCACACTGTAAGCCTGCCTTATGATGACTGTGCTGTCTAAATGACGTTCTGTGGGTGCTTCAAGGATTGAGATCTCTTCACAAGCAATCAGCCCACTCTGTACTGAATCTTGCTCTTGAGAAACAGCAAGATTACAGTACAATTTCAAATGTTTTCATATGCTTTAATGAATTAATATCTATTTCTTCGATGTAAGATGTCCCCAGTGTGGGAGATACTCTGTGTCATAAGGAATAGTGGCAAGACTCCATTCATAGCTTCGGTTCAGACTGCTTCACACCGACTCTCTGCCATAGCACAGCCTGACTCACCACCATGTAGAAGATCCATACTGAAATTATTGCTGGAACAGTCCTGGGAACCCTTCTACCACCGCCATTGGGCATATGCACAGCCTCTGTGAAGTCTCATCTGAATTCAGAACGCTGCAAGAAAGAACCCGCCTAAGAATTCTGTGACCCAAATCTCAGTCTGGAAGCCAAACCATGTAACCCACTGGCATTACACAGTTCAAAAAAAAAAAAATGAACTAAATTTAGAACATCCAAGTAAACACTGAAGTTCTTTCCTTACTGTTTGGGTCCAAATTGCTATTCTGGATGTCACACCGTTAACAAAGCAATGTAACTGACAAAGAGCGATGGCCAGAGTAAATGCAGTTTAGAAAATGATTGAGGCTCCCAGCTTCTCTGTAGGTTAGCCCTGCAGCTGTCCCTCACTGGCAAGCCACAGAGCCAGGCTGTAGCAATCAACACACATATTTGGGGTGATTTCAGGACTCCTCGTGTTTAGCTACTCTTGGTCACAGAATGTCGGAAATGGCTGTTTCAGCCATTTTTTTTTTAATTTAACCACATCAGATTAAAACCTTATTCTCCACCAATTTGTTCTCAGCACAAGGTATTTCCGAGTAAAAAAAAAAAAACAAATATGTGAATTCTACCATGAGGCCACAGAAAACAAAGTAAACATTTGATATATTTAAACAATCATGTCTGTATTTCTCTTTTGTTAGCCTAAAGCAACTCAGTGACTCCAAGTATTTGTCCCCTTCAGCTCCAACATCAGGCAGCTGCAAATGTGGTATAAGAAAATCTATAAGCAAATTCTAAGATTTCAGAAAAGCTCACAGAAAGAGTATGGTTCCCCAAAATAAGATGCAGACTCTAACCAGTACTACGATTTAGGTCTATGCTTTAGGCTGGAATTGTATCATTGTAACATAGTAAATATTCTTTTTAAAATCTCATGCTGAATCAAAGTTTTGATTAGCAGTTATCTAACTCTTTAATTAATAAGTAACGATAAAACAATTTTTTTCATACCAAATGCAGTTCGGTAGATTATGCTGCCAAATATGGGACCACAACAAAAGGAGTTCTCCAGAGTGAAAATATTGGAAACCATTGAGCAATGATTCTAAAGAAGTAATTAAGAAAAATGTAGCCACGAAAAATTTATTCCAGTCCTGCCTGTGATCAGAGAACTTTAAAGCAACATGAAAGACCAGTAACAGAAGATTTGTTAATTATGATATACCTATGTAGTGTAACTACTAAGGCACCATTAAAAGATGCTGGTGATGATATTAAAAGAGAAAAAATGTTCATAATATATTGGTAAGTGAAAAATAATAGCAGGTTACAAAGTAGTTTAATGATGAGGGTAAACCCTAAAGAGGGGTTGTCTCTAGATGGTAAGATTGTGTGTATTTTATCATTTCTGTTTGGTTTTCTATAATTTCTAACTTCTATATGTGCATTTGTAATAAAAAATAAAGTGAAAGAAAAAAAGAAAATGTCATTGTCAACAGAGAAGAGAAATCAGGATACTGGACAACAGATAGATTTAAGGTCATCAAAATGCAAATAAAATAGAATAAAAGGTTGTTGAAATAAATATATAGTGACTGAGAGAAAATCCAAAGTATTAAATGTGGATAACCCCTGTCTTTGCTCCTTGGGCCTAGAATTTCTTCCCCACAACCATTCCTACTCTCATATTCATAAAGCTTTCTATTATTTCTCTAGCCTAGCTTTTGAAAATTCATTTTGCACTAATTTTCAAAATCACATCGAATTTTTTATTACACATTTTTAAATGTGCTTACTTTTAATTTTGTACTCAACATCAGTCTTTCTTTTCTAGGTATTACCTTTTTCCCCCTCTTGTTCTTCAATTAGTTTGAAAAACCTTTGTGCATAAGAAATATCCTTTAGTTTTTTTGTTCTGTGAGGCTTATCTGCACTTGAGTCTACGCACAATATGGAACATAACCAACCCAGTGCCTTGCACATAGTAGACATCCAACAAATATCTGTCTCAGTTATCCACCTGACCTTTTCCTTTTCCACCAGACTGTAAATTTCTTGTAGGCTAGGTCATGTCCTGATTATCTTGGCACCTCCCTTAGTCCCTTCTGATAACGGATGCACACAACAAGAACTCAATAAATATTGGTGAACAGAATGAGAAACCGACTCTGGCTTCTTTTATGTTTACTAGACAATTCTAAGTCATTTCTGTCTTCAGCCCAGAAGTTCTTAATGAGGGGCCAGTTTTTCTCCACAGGAAACATTTAGCCATGACTAGAGAATTTTTTTAGGCACCATGACTGGGGAGAGGGAAGATGTTGCTGGCATCGAGTGGGAAGAGATAAGTTATGATGCAGTACATCCTACGATGCAGAAGATAGATTCCCACAACAGAGGGTCATTTAGCTCAATATGTCAATAGTGCCAAGGCTAAGAAACCCTGCTTTCACTGTATCTGTACCTCTAAAAGCCATCAGCACACCACACTCATTTTTTTCTTCTTTTTACTGCCTCAACACACATATAAATAGCTTGTAGAGAACATATCTCCAAGGTTAAGACTAAAAATCTTCAAGTCAAGTCTTTCTGGGCCCAGTATTGTCACCCATTTACTGATGAATAAGACCTGCCCCAACTACCTTTCAGGGTTATTGTGAGGGTAAAATAAAATAACAAACCTTTAAATGTTTTTAGAAAGAAATGGGAAATATTAATAAGCTCTGTCGCCAAGATATATACGGAGGGGAAAATGGGATATTTAGTACAACATGAACCTCACTCACTCACCAATAAACACATTTATTTTCTATTCTGCGTCATCCAATAAGCATTTATTAAGCACTCTCTAAATAGAACAAAAAGTGCTTCTAGGTTTTTGATAGAAATCATGTACTTGTATGACATGAAGGTAAAATTGTAATCATTTCTGGGCTCTAGGCAACTAGAAATATTTTTGTCAAACCGCATAATGCTTTCCTTATTTCTCGATATGGGCATGAACCAGGGTTGCAGAAAGTGTGGCTGAGTTAAATCGAAAACTCATTACCATGGCCATGTAATCAGACAGTGATCATTTTTGTTGAAGATTTTGCTGAAGTCTTATTTATCTGAACTCTGCCTCCTTAGGTTTGACTGCCAATAGCTAAAGCTCTTGAATTCCTAATCTATAGATCACATATGTTGAGAGCTTGAATCCAAGAAACTGCCTAAAGAAAACAAGAATATTCTGAATGAGGAGAGTTCTCAGAACTTAAGAATTTGATCTTAAACAGAACATAACAATGTTGAAAGGCATGAGCAATTGTGTTAAAACAAACCAGGTACATTGACTCTTTGGTCAGGCTCCAAAGGATTGATTTGATCCATCAGGATGGCCTAAAATATGGACAATTGCGTTTTGAAAAGCCTAATGCCCACTAATCCTGTAACTTTAGAACCATGATTTTATGTACATGCTTAAGAGACATGTTGCGTTTCCCAGTTTTTTCCCCAAATTTATGGCCAAGGGATTTTCCAAATTGGTTTCCTGTGAGAATATGAGCCAGTTAAAAATCTCTGGAAGAGGAATAGCTGTTTTTAAAATGCTACAAGAAAACAAATGCCAAACACATTTAAGACGATTTAAGTCAAAAGCTGCATGAATTGATAGCTTTGTCATCTGTTCAATGAATATTTATAGAATGACTCTTATGTAAATATAGCAAGAGTAAGGTATTATGGTCAAAGCAGAGATGTAATGAAGAACTTGCAATCTATCTGGAAACATACGTGCATGAAAATATGGCATCTGAGAGAGATCATCAGACAATGAATGATATGTATATCAAGTGAGTAGCAAAGCCAAACATTTCTATAGGTGCGGAGTAAGATATCATGAGATATAGAGTGACAGAAAAAGATTCATGGAGGATAAGGGGCTTGGACTTGGTCTTTTGTGACAAGTAGACTGGTCAGGTGAAAGGAAAGGAAGGAGAAACATTTTTAAGGGGAGCTTTAGTGAGAGAAGATGGAGAGATGAAAATTTATTGACACATTCAGAATAAGAATCATTAAAGTCATTTTTATGTCCAAGATGCTTTGCTAACTTTCATGGATACAAAACTGAAATCACCACACACTGTACCCTTCCAGATTATCTAGTTTGAGGGCACGATTACGCATACTAGGCCTGTGATGTAGTGATCTCCAAAGTGGGTGCAAACCCTCCAGGGAATGTGCAAGATGATCTGCTGAGGTACAGAAGAAAATAAAAATTTTCAAATTACATTTATTCTTAACTTTATCATTTTTAATTTGCACATGTTTCATATGCATAAAAATGTACTACTATAGTAGTGTGTTTACATCATTATTAAATAAGTATATATTACTTAATAATATTATATTATACATAATATTATACATATATTATACATAAATAAGTATACATATATCAAGGATGAGTGCTGAAAAATATTTGTTGACAATAGTACAAGATCAAAAACTAGTAGAGCCCTGCTGTAACATTGTATCTTTTACATTGGAAGTGTGAATAAATCCTCTGGGAATCCAAACCCCTGAGGTTGGACAATGTCCACTTGGTACCAGAGGAGGGGTGAGGACAAAGGGAAGGACAGTGGCAGATAACAAGCTAGAGAGGAGTAGATTTAGAACTACATATGGGAGGTAGCCTAATCTCACAAGAGCAGATAGGTGTTGTAGATAAGCTACAGGGACTAAATTAGGCTATGCAAAAGCAAATTCTCATCTGCAGAAGAGCAATGTCTCATTCAAAAATTCTACAGAAATTCCAGTTAGAGAATTAGTCTATAGAAAGGCCAAGATTGCCTGTTTTTCTCAAGTTTGTTGATTCTAAACTATGTATAAAAGTCTCACCTTTTACAGGAGGTTAAACATTCATGGTTCATACCCTTTGGAAGCTTATATTCATGAACTAATATTTTCTGTTAGAGAAAGAAGACTTCTTTTAAGAAAATCCATAAAGCTTAAATCTTCTAGCCTGCTACTGCCAAATTAGCCACGCTCTGAACAGAAGACACTGCCAAGCTTAAATCATCCCTGCTGTCTACCTTCACTTTCCAAAGACTGTAGACATATTAATCCTCATTCCTTATACTAAATTTAGATATTCTCCAATGGAATGTCAAATCTCCCATAGACCTGGTTTAGCTCTAATGTGTATGTAGATGAAAATTACTTTACAAAATATAGCAACCAAGCCCAGAGGAAACACTGTTAAACACCTTTATTTTGTTACCACAGAATACAAGAAGAAATGCTAGAAATGAACCATGGAGACAGAGAGCATATAGTTGGAGACGACATTGTATGGCAGAGCATCACATCATTGGAGTAATTATGCTGTATTAATATACTGTGGGGTGTTAGGACACAGAAAGAAATCAGTGTCACTTGTGGCTGCTGGTTTGTATGGCTATTAATGTGTCAAAAGCATTACGTCCATTGTCCGTCAATTCCATTCTGAACCTACAAACCTCATAAACACAATTAGCATACAGAATATCACTAAGGACAAGGTCGTTTTACAGGCTGTGAAATTCTTTTGACAGCTAGTAAGGAAAAGAAATTCCTCTTCTGAGAGCTTTAGGCTAATTTTCTGTGGCCTCAGTAAACAAAAATGTTAACAGATGGAGAGGAAACTCCAAATTATTCTAGAATGAATCCTTGAATTTGCATGGCCTACCATGAAAAGAAAATACTTCCTAAGAAAAATGAAATGTTAATAAATCCCTGGTCATCACCATAACACAAGTATTAAATAAATAAATAAAATTTTTTCTACAGAGAAGACCTAGAGTTTTACTAAATTTTTTCTCCATCACACCTCCCAATAAAAAGCACTCTGATAGTCATGAGAGATTTCTGTAAGAGTAGAAAGATTCTGATGGACTCACTGCATTGCTCAATGTCAACCTGGAGTGAGCTAGTAAGACTGCATTGGGGGGAAATGTAAATAGCGCAAAGTAGGGTTCAGAGATGGATTAGAGATGCTTCAATTTGTTTGTGTAAAATGGAACTCTACAATTAGAAAAAAAATTGTAGCATGGAGGAATATTTAATCTAAATGATCCATCATCTTTCATGTTTAGCTAGTTAACTTTCTCTGAATAAGAAAGGTATATATTTAATTTTTTAATAAGAAAAATATTATATATCTCTAAATGCTTTTAGTATCTTGCCCCCAGTGATAAGATTTGGAAAGAGACATTTATGTTTTCCCTCAATTCAAATATTACTCTTGCTTCTTTTATCACCTGTCTGAAATTTCTTGAATGCCTTTCTCTAAGCAATGACATAGGCATCCATTAGTATGTCTCAAAGACAGCTGGACCACCCTAATAATCTACTAGGGTACTCAAAAGTTATATTTAATCAAATGTAGGCCCATCTGGAAAAGTTTTGAGTTTTGCATTAGAACACATAATAAATAACAAGCTAGAATTTGGCACTTTCTTTAGTGAGACTTCGATAACTATAATTTCCCATTTTCCTGATAGTCTCAAAGCATCTTCTTAGACTTCAGTATACAGATATAGGTTTGGGGCTCAATTATTTAGGCTAATTAAAAAATTACTAGCTATTTAAGAAGGTTAAATTATTTAATTCAATATTTAACAGTGTCCTGATTTATATTTACCCGACTGGCTGGATGGATGTATGAATGGATACATAATCATGGAGATAGATGAGGAAATCTATGAGAAGCATGATAGTTTGTGCACTTCCTAGCCAATGAACATTCACAAATTCATTGTGTACATACCAATGATAGTGATTGTTAACATGTATTCAGCAATAAATACTCAGCTTTTACTTTTTTTTATTCAGGTAAAATTTAATCCCTACTTTAAAAGAAACATATCTGAAACATAGAGTGGTTTAAGTTTTTCAGAAATATATCCTCCAAACACAATCATATGAATGATTTTATTATTATCACTATTTTTTTAATTGTTCTATCTTTAGAGAATGAAAATGTATTGTCCTTCAGCTATGGGATGAGATAAAAAATCCAATGCAAGCTATTAATAGTAAATGTGTACTGCTCATGGAATCTGTGAGCTGGAAATATCTTTAAAGATAGTCTAGTCTGAAGTCCCACCCGATGTAAAAATTCCCAGTAAAACATCCTGGACAGATGGTTATCCTGTCTGTCTAAACCTACCAGCAGCCAGGAAATACCTTAGAAGGCAGCTTACTCACTGTAGAAGTCTCAGGTTTTTCAAAACTCTTTTTTTTCCTAGTGGGATGTGCATTCATGTAATTTCTTGGTTGCCTAACAGGCTACTAGAGCAGTAAAGTATTATTTAAGGGACCCCAGGCTCATATTTAGTGACTGACACTTTTTTTCAGGTATTCTTCATGTATTAGATATGAGGACAAGAACAAGATGAGAGAGTCAAAAAAATCCTGGATATCAAAATTATCATTCCAAAACATTTCAGTTTTTTAAGACATATTACTTCTAATGCTGTGAAATTTAACAGGGATAAATGCAAGGCTGTAACATAATTCAATAAACTGATTGCATAAGAAAGGATAGAAGAGACTTGCCTTAGCAGAAACATGTAAAAAACCTGCTTTTCTTTCCATTTAGACTTTAAATCTGAGACTTCACCTAATTAAAAATAATTAATGTGCTACTACCTGTGAGTCAGTAGTGTGAGATAGCCAAAAACGTCTGAAAATCTTAGCTTGATATTAGTAAAAACATAATTTTCTTAAAAGAGGGGAAGTGAGATTTTCACTTTTTTTAAAAAAAAAATCATGGTCAAAACACATCCTTGACTCTGCCCTGGGGGTCCTTAGACAAAACTGAGTGTATCCAGAAGAGACCCATTGGGATGGCAAAGAATCTGGAAACTGCAGTGATTTAACTGGGAGAAGGAACACCAGAGATTGAGTTGTGGAAGGAGAGCTGGCCTTAGGTGCAGAGAACCCCAGAGGCAGATGAAAACTCAGGGAGTCAAATTTCAGCTCACTGCAAGAAAGGACTTCCTAATACAGAAGCTGCTCAGAGACTTGGAGGGCTGTTTCATCGGGCATGAAGAGTCTCCCAATATCAGCAGTGCTCAAGCGCTATGAGATATACTCATGATGGAGATGTAATTAAAGGAAAAGAAGCACTGGAAACAGAATCAAATGCTTATTGAATGCCTACTATTTGCCACCCTTTGCTAAACAAGGCAGATAGGAGTGCTGCACTCACAGAGTTTATAATCTAAATGGAAGGGGGTTGGACTAAATAGTTTTTGAAATTCTTTTTAGTCCTAAGAGTCTATGATGCTATTAGTCTAATATGCTCTATTATAGATAACATCACATTGAATGGGGAAAATGTGTCAAATGTGACTTTATAAATACTTTGGTAGAGAAAAGCTTTTATAACATTGGATCCTTGATTTAATATTTCCTGAGAGCCAATTATGTGCTGGGTACTGAGATGCTCCATAAGGAGTAACCTGCCCCAAAGGTCACAGTCCGTAATTTTAACTACCCTTTGTAGCCTGCTTCCTCCAGTGCTTTGGCTAGTTCAGAGTCACAACACCAATATATAAAATGATCATATGCAATTTATCTTCCAAATCAGGACATTTTTGAAAGTGAAAAGGATGCTATTAATAATTGCATAGTGACAACAGGTGTGCAAAGGGACTGTCCAGACAAACTGGAACACCCTATTAATAAGCCTCTTGAGCAGAGGAGAGCTCAGGCCTTTTGAGAACAATAAACTCTTTTTGTAGAGACTATGTGGACTAGGTATCAACTGATTTGTCAACTCAGCTTCTCCTCACTTTGTCCATTCCAGAAATGTGATGCTTGGTCACTCTTGATTCATCTGCAAGTGGGCACTAGATCCAATCAGAGATTATCCCTGAGGTATTTTTAGAACTGGCCTTCTCTAGTGGTGAGAACTACAAGATATAAAGCTTGAGTGCTGTTGGTGAGGAAGTGGTCTATGGAGAGAGAATGAAGTCAGCACAGAGGAGCAATCAAGAAAGAATCCCAGTCATGCTTGACAACTAGTTTTAGTTCTCTCTGCTACATACCAGTATTTCCTGTGATTTATTTAACTGAATTTCTATTTATGAGAGAAACCAATATTCTTCTAATATTTTTCTCTTTTCCCTTAGGCTAGTTGGATTTATGAT
The DNA here is from genome assembly GCA_028627145.1 of Eidolon dupreanum. NCBI lineage: Eukaryota > Metazoa > Chordata > Mammalia > Chiroptera > Pteropodidae > Eidolon > Eidolon dupreanum. The sequence goes on along the minus strand of CM053503.1, from coordinate 54,628,411 downwards.
AATTTCAATCAAATTGCAATGACTAACCCAAGCTGCAAAGAAATAATTTAAGTCCAAAAAATGGCTCCCCCAAAAACTCGTCATTTAACTCTCACCTGTAGATTTGCCCCTGGTCTATTTTACAGGACAAAAGATATTTAAGCAATTCTGAGGCTTGGTATCAATTCACCTTTACTCTTTACTCACCGTCAACCTTGAGCGTATGTTTGAAAAATGTGCTCCCACCTGGCCTCTGAGACTGTCCTTATCTTTGCTGCCAACTTGGAGGATTTGTCTATTTCCTCTTCTCTATTCTTTCTAGTTAATTTAATTGAATCTCATGGTATCAACCACTACCGAGAGGCTGATAGCCATCAATTTTACTTTTCCAGGCCAGGTGTCTTTTGAGCTCCAGATTCATAAATCCAGCTGTCTATTGAATGTCTTCTACTGGGTGACTCAGTAAGTGCATTAAACTCAAAGCATCCCAAACTGAACTCATCTCCACAAAACTGTTCCATTTCTGATATTCTCATTTTCTTCAAATAACATTACTATCTACCCTAGCACATAAAACAGAAACCTGGGAAAGCCATCCTAGCTCCTTCTACCCTCTGACACCACATTTCAGAAGTCGGTATGACATATTAGTTTTACATCTTAATAATTCTTGAAGTTGTCTTTACTTATCAATTCTCACTGCCTATGCCTTAGTTAAGGTCTTTCTCCTTTCTTTAAGTATTACAATGGTATCTTAAATGGTTTTTCTTCATCACTTTTTTCAAATAGCCTTCCTTCATACTGCCATCATAGTATTTCTAAAATACTCTCAAACTTAAAATTCTCCAGTGACTCTCTATTATCTACAAAACAATGTACAAACTCCTTAGTAAGACATGTGAAATCACTCTTAATATGGCCTGGTCACATTCCCTAGACCTTTGTTCCAACATTTTACCAGCCATTTATGGAAGGCTATCCACACAGTTTGTCTTTTTCTCAGTGGGCCACGCCCCATTATCCTATTGTGCAGGTCATAAAATGCCATGTAGCTTCTGCCCAGTTCTTTTAAAATGCTAACTCTCAGTCTGTTCCATCTTGAAACCCATGTTGTGATAAACTCAAGTCACATGAAAAAATCACAGCCCAGGTGTCCAGCCCAGGTGCCAAACATATTAATAAAAAATGATTCTCCAGATAATTCTGGCCCCATCTGTCTAAGCTACCCCACCATCTCAGCTCAGGCCCCAGACAGCATGAGATAGAGACAAATCTTTCCTACTGTGTTCTAAATTCTTGACCCACAAAATCAATGAGCATAATCACATGAGTGTTGTTTAATACCACTAAGTTTAGGGAAGTTTGTTATGCAGCAATAGATAATGGGAACACTCTATTGTAATATCATTTAATTATCTGGAATATTCGATTCTAGAATGTAACTGTGGGGATTCAGAGCTAGTCATCCCAAAATGTGCTTTTGTGGTATGCTTATTGTTTTGAGCTAAGGGCAACTTTAGATTCAGACTCAAGAGAAACTTCTGCCCCTCCCTTTAGCTACCTAGAAGAACTTGAATTAGGGTCCTTGCCCATAATAGGAGATTATCAGCAATAATCTCTTTTCAACCCACTTGTATGGCAGGGCAAATTTCTATTTACTAAACATTTGATCTTATCATCATTCTGCAATGACTCTTTGAAACCCCCAAAGTACCCTATGTTATCCTTAGCTCAGGATGTCTTATATATCCATTTTCCATTTCTGTCTCTGAACCTCTCCTGCATGTGGGGTCTCTGACTCTCTCATGTCTGTGGGGTTTCCATATGTATGCATGTATTAAATTTGATTGTTTTCTCTTAAATCTATCTCATGTCTATTTGGTTGTTAGACCAGCCAGAAGAACCTTGAGAGTAGAGGAAAGTTTGTTCCTCTCCCACACGTCTCTGTATCTTCCATAGTTTGTCCCTCAGTTACAGTACTTTCCACAGTGCTATAATGATTGGCTTCTTAAAGACTATGTTTTATTCTTCTTTGTTTGCCCAGTGCCTACCACACAGAAGATTTTCAATGAATATTCTTGATAGGATACTTAGCTTTCTTTCTGTATAGTTACTATTACTGTGTCGTAGGCACCCAATGGGACCTTCCCCCACTCTATCTTTTATTTTTAGTTTCTGGTAGTTGCTAACAGGATCACCTTTGCCTCTCACAATGAGCAACCACCACTCCAACAGTTCACCCAGACCTTTGCCTACTGCAGATGACAGTCTAGTTTCAATTCAGCTTCTCCCTAGTGAGCTCTAAGTAATTACGAAAGGCTTGGCAGTAGTCTTAAGAAAAGCCGTGAATCCATGACTGATGGTAAAAGGAAAAGTAGGGGAGAGAGTCTGAATACCAACTGTGTGTCAGAATCTGTGCTGGAAGGTCTCCATATATTATCTGACTTAATCCTCTCAGCATCCCTGTGAAATAGACATTTCAATTTTCATTTTACAGATGAAAAAGCTGGGGTTCAATGAAGTTCAGTAATCTACATGGGGCCATTTAACTGAGAGAAAAGGAGCATCAACTCAAGCTTGCTTGCTCCAAAGCTAATATACTTCCTATATGCCATACTTTCTGGGAGACTTTCCCACCCAGAGAAGTATTTGCACAAGACAAGGCTGATGAATAAAACTTCGCAAGTTGAATTTTATTTTGATGACTTTAACCACAAATTTGACTTATTCTCTGAAAAAATATAAAATGTCTAAAAACGACACAATAAGTGTCATCAATCAAAGATATTTTAGGATTCATAGATTTGTTTAAGGGCAGGCCTGACTGAGCAGGGGACATAGGAAGAGAGAGGAAGGAAGAGCACACAGAAGGCCTGAGGGAGAGGAAAGAGCAATCTCAAGGTGAAGTTGGAGGGAAACTGCATAAGGAAAGCCTGGAATCGGAGACAAAAGGTCTTCCCCTGGAGACCAGGGTGTGGTTGTGTCCTGGGGAGGATCAGAGAATCTATGACTTCCTTTTGTATAATACAGACAGGAAGCTGAAAACTTCTTTTACCTCTAAGCAAAGGAGCTATAAAAATTGTTAAATCACAGACTATGAAGAAATATTTCCAAAAGAAACTTGGTGGGTAGAATTCCATTTTTCAATTTTCATTAATGTTAATTTTTTTATCATTCTTTTTACTTACATATAAATTGATTTTTTATTCTCATGGTTGTCAAAAGACTCAGGCACAAATACAAGGTCAAAAGTAACCAACAAAAGTGCTATTATAGATTAGAGGACTGGATGAAATCACTTAGGAAGAAAGGGCAGCAGAGGAAAGAAGGTCCATCACTGAGCTCTGGGCTTCACTCTCACCTTCAGTGGCCAGGTGAAGGAGGAAGAGCAGGTGAAGGAGTGAGCAAAGGGGTAGCCAGCAAAGTAAGAGGAAGCCAGAAACAGGTGGTATCATGGAAGCAGAGGGAGCATGCTTTGATAACAATCTTAGTTCCTCATCCAGAGTAATGACTGATAACATTTATTGAGCACTCTCCGTTGTCCTAGGCTTTGTTCTAATGTATTAACATCTTGTTCTAACATATTGTTCATATGTATTAACCTTTAGTCTTCATAATAGATGGTAGACACTTTATGATTCTCTATTTATAGTTAGAAAAATTGAAACACAAAGATGTTAACTTTTCCAAAGTCATACTGATATTTAAGTGGGAAGCTGGGAGAATGAAGTGGTTGCTAGGTTCAACCAAATCCTGATTAAATCCAACTAACTCTCTGCCTAGTCAGTGCCTGTACTCATACAACTAAAAGTTTCTAATCTACTCTGTTCTTATCATACTCAACCTGTTAACAGTTGAGCATATATCTATTTTGTGCTAGACACTGTTCTAGGCACTGGAGATATAGTGGTGAATGAAATATTTTAAAATTCACTGTCCTTGGGAGTTTACCTTCTAGTAGGAAAGGTAGGTCCTAGGGTAAATAAATAAAATACATGGTATATAAAGAGCTAAGGTGATTGAGGAAGCTGAGAAAAAAGAAAGAGTTAGGGTATGTGGTGGGGGGGCAGAATGGGCGGAGATTTTAGACAGGTTAGTTAGGGAAGGTCTAAACAGAAACGTGACATTTCAGTAAGACCTTTAAGTGAGGGGTGAGCCATGCAGACATCTGAGAAAAAGCTTTCAGGGCATAGGAAAAGATAGTTTTAAAAGCCTTGAGGCCAGAATGTGCCTGGCATATGAAAGACTAACGAGGCCAGAGGGGTGGAAGTGAAGGAAGTGAGTTGAGAGTACCAAGATAAGGGAATGGGGGCACACATAGGGAATGCAGCCAGCAGTAATGTGATGACTATGTGTAGAGCCAGAGGAAAGATGGGGAAATCGGAGGAATCATTTTATAAACTATATAAATGTCTAACCAATGTGCTATATACTTAAAACACAATAAAATAAAATGCTAAAAAAATTTTTTAAAAAGGAGAAGAGTACAAGGAGAAGGCAGAGAGAGACAGGGTCAGAACAGGTAGGGTCTGGTAGATCTAGCGTGAAATTTGACTTTTATTCTAATAGAGATAGAAAATGGTTGGCAGGTATTAAGCAGAGGATTTACATGGCCTGTCTTGGGTTTTAAGTAGATCACTTTGGCTGATGTGTTAACAGTAGACTATAGGGAAGCAAGGACAGAAGTGGAGGGAAAAAAAAGTAGAGACCAGTTAGGAAGCTATTGCATAATCTAGGCAATAAATGATGGTGGTTTGGCGGGGTTAGTAACAGTGAAGGTGGTAAGAACTGGTTGGGCTCTGGAAAGATTTTGGAGATAAAGTCAATAGAATTTGCTGATAAATTGCATGTGGGATATGAGAGATAAAAGGAAGTCAAGGGTGACTTTAAGGTTTTGGTCTGAGAAACTTGAAAAATGGAATTATCATTTATTGAGATGAGAAGACTATAGGAGAAGCAGGTTTGGGGGAGAAAATGAAGGTTCCATTTTGGACTTATTAAGTTTGAAGTGTTTATTAAATATCACTATGAAGAAGTTGAGTAGGCATTTGAGCACAAATAAATCGGAGTTTAGGGAAGAGGAGCAGGGTAAGAAATAAAATCGGAAGTAATCCGAGCACATATGTGGAATTTAAAACCATGAGACTGGATGAGATCACCCAGAGAGCAAGTGTAGAAAGAAAAAGGATGGGTCTGCACACTGATTCCTGGTCCTCTCCAACATCTAAGTTTAGGGCAATGAAGAAAAATCAGAAAAGGAGTCTGGCAGGAGCTGCCAGGGAGGTAGGTGGAAAATTACACAAGTGTGACATCCTGGATGCCAGATGAAGGAAGGGTTCCAAGGAGCAGAGAGTGATCAAATGCTGCTAATAGGTCAAACAGTAGCATTGACCTTCAGATTTAACAACGTAGAGGGATTGGTTGATCTCATTAAGAAGCGTTTTCCAGGAGCAGTGGAATAAAAAAAGCTTAACTGGAGGGGATTCAATAGAGAATGGGACAAGTGAAACAGTAGATGTCAATTGTAACATACTCTTTCAGAGAAATTTGTTGTAAAAGAAAAGAAACGAAGTGGTAACTGGAGGAGAAATGAAGCCAAGAGACATTTTGATTGCTACTGTGTTGCTGTTGTTTGTCACAGAAGTGACACATATTTGTAGACTGCTGGGAATAATGTAGTAGAATGGGAAACATTGATGATGCAAGATGACAGGGCAGAGTTGCTAAGACAATGCATAGCAATGCACAGGTGAGAGAAGATGGGATCTAGTGTACAAATGGAGAGGTTGACCATGGACCCCTGAGTTAACAGGATAGAAGTTTGGACACAGGTACGAGTAACCGGTCAATTCAGCTGTGTGCACTTGTGGAAGTTCTCTTTGGACTGCTTTAGTTTTCTATAAAACTGGGAAGTAAAGTAGGAAATAAGATTGTCTCCTAGAGCGAGGAGACAGTGTTGGGGATCCGAGGAGAGAAGAGAAGTGATAACATACTCAGGAGACTAGGAGTGTCATGAAACAAGAAGAATAACTTCTGGGCAGCACTAAGGCCTCCTCTTGTTAGCGGTCACAAATGTAAAGTGAAGTCAGTCAGCATGGTTGTGTGTTTTTCTCCAAACTCTTTTAGCTGCACCAGTGCAGGTACAGCATAGACCTAAGAACAGTTTTAGGAGAGTGATGGAAAAAGAAAGCAAATCGTGATGATTTGAAGGGGAAACAGGAGGTGAGAGAGTGGAAATCTCAGATTTAGACAACTTGTTCCAGAAGTGTTAGTGTAAAACACGGCTCAGAAATAATGCACTAATTGGAGGGGAACGTGATTGGAGGGGACTGGGAGATGTTAGGTCTTTTTTCAGACGTGGGAGACACTTGAGCATGTTTGTACATTAATGGACTAAGTAGAGAAGAATTTGATAATGCAAAAGAGAGAGGGGATTGTGGAAGGGGTAAAGTCCTTAAAAAGGTAACAGGATATAGAACCCAGAGCACCAGGGCAGAAACTGACATCTGCTGGGCACCGGTGTGAGCAGACCGGGAGGGAAGGTTGGCAGGAAGATCAGGATTTTCACTCTGAGGGCTTCCATTTGCTTACTGATAATAAGATGAGGTCATTAGTTGAGAAAAGGGCAGGTGTGGCAAGTTGGAGGTGAGAGGAAAAAGTAGGAAATAACTGTCTGGAACAATAGGTAAATACACTTCCTGTGGTAGCACAGTGGGATTCCTTGCCACTGTCAAGTGCCCATTTGAAGTTTTTGTCCAGAATTTAAAGTTAAAGCAGTCAATTTAAAATGAAGGATTTTAATTAAAGAGTCAGTCTGGTTCTATGATTTTTTTTTTTTCCACAAGTAACTACAAGAAGGCAGAGATTCAGTTTCACCAAGGAAACTTCCACATCTACAGAGCTTCATCTGTGAAAAACATCCTAGCTCTAGAACCCAGGGAGGGTGGAAAAAGGGGGAACCAAGGAGAATGGCAGAAAGGTGACACTACATGTGTTATTCTGACTGCCAATCCCTTTAAATGAGTTTCTGTTTTAAGAGCCTGGATTTCAATAGTGCTGAAATTAATCAGCTTCTTGCAGAGCAAAAGGAAATTGAAAATCTTCGTGAGTACTGAGACCAGTTTTCATTAGAAGTGCAGACTAATGGACTAAAGGTGTTATAGGGCAAAGGAGGATGACTTATCTATTTATTTCAAAAGGCAGTTATGACTTTGCAGGACCAATTCTTTGGCTTGGACCCTATTTATTTGGATCTCATCAAGATATGCTAGTTGCTTATCTCAGGATCTCTCCTTTATCCCAAGCTATCATTTCTATCACTTGCCTGCAAAATCATCCTTGAGATTAGTCGTGTCCATAGTACAAGGAGAGTTTAGGAGCTCTAGTTCAGAACTCAATGGACCCTAACCTCCTTACTCAGAAATGTAAGGCCTTTTACAATATTATAATATAGCCTAGAAAATGGTTTTTACCACCACTTCATCAGGCTGCTTGTAATTCCCTGATAATTCATACTTCTAAGAAATTCCCCGTCCCCATCTAGAATATTTGTCATTGCCTTGTCCACCTGAAGACCTGTTATTGTTCCCTCAAGGGTTCTCTAATATTGCCTCTTCAAGCTTTCTCTGGTGCCCTTTACCCTTAGAGTCCCAATCAGTACTTAATATCTGGCCTTATACTCACATACCACATTGTGCTGTGATTTATGTATTTGTCTATCACAATATTCCTTGAGGGACTGTGTCAGACTTATCTCTATAGGCCTAGCACTTAGCCTGATGCCTTACATATGATAAGCGCTTTAATAAATAACAGCATCATATCCAACTATAGAAAAATAACAGTTTCGGGAACAAAGCTTCTACCTTTTCCCAAGGTCAAGCACTAAACTCATTTCAAGATCTGTAGCATGTGGGGCGTCAGTGTGGTGAAGAAGTTGTTTTAGGGTTCTAGTCAGTGAGACCCTGATTTGAATATCAATTCTACCACTTATTAACCAAGTGCCTCTTTGTGCCTCAGTTTCCTCATACATTTAATGATGAAAATAAGAGAATCACCTTCATAGGGTTACTATAAAAATTGGACAAGACAATGCATGCAATGTGCTTAGCTCAATGTAGTCAGTGCTTGGCACATACAGGTAATAAACATTAGTTATCATAATCATTATTATGAACTGCAATTATCTGGAAGCTTGATTCTTGCTGATTTGCCTACCTGAATCCTTATCTTGAAATCTTAAGTAATTTATTTCCTCATTAAACGCATTTCTGCCTCGTATTCCCCTTCACCTCTCTCCCCATTCCTTCAAACTACCACCTCACGCCAAGGTGTTTGGTCTTCAAGGGGCAGGACCGTGGCATCTGGTTAGCCAACCTCTAAACATTGCCTCCCTGAGTTTCCCCATTATGGCTCCACCCGTATGTTTCCGCAGGCACCTTCAACTCTGGTGGGATCTTCTCCTGACTTCAACTTCTTCCTGGCCTTCTGTCAGTACACAAGTGTCAGCCTGCCTTCCCTCCTCCTTTGACTCTGCCAATATCTGCTAAGGTCCCCAATATCTGCCCCACCACAGCCTTTCCAGTCACCTCTGGGTCTGCAGTACAGTGTCACGATTAACTCTTTTTTCCATGTCTGGCCATAATGTTCATTTTATATTTGCTATGCACACTTTTGCCGAACACTGATGATCAGTCCTATGACTGCACACAAAAGAGTGTGCTGACTCAGTTAATTCTCTTCCTATAAGAATCCCCAGATACCCTTCTGCAGTAGCCAAAGGTCTTTGATTTACCAGGTTGTTGGCAGTTCCAACAAAATCACATATGTTAAATTATACTACAATTTGTTAGTTTCAACTAAAGCCATGTAACTGGTTCAATCACTTCATCCTCACCAGGGCTCTGGAGGGAAACCATTCCAGCTTTAATGGATGGTGGTTAAACATGCTATGGCTTCGGCTTTTTATTTAAATGAATTTCTCAACCAGGCTTATATAATATTTTGACTAAAATTCTCCACCCAAATAATCTGAGGAAATTAGTGGATTTGTAGCATATATAAATATGTAGAAATAAGAAGAATCCCATATTCTAAATTTTTCCCAAGTTTCACATTTAGAAATAACCTAACGTCTTGGTTAATTGAAAAAGGCAAATTTAGGGAGGAGAGAACTGATTATTCCTGGATAAACAAATTATTCCTAAAATAGAGCTACCATAAGTCAATTAAATGAGGCACTTACTTCTATATCATCAAGTGAGTTAACAACTTTATTTACAAAGCTACTTTTTAATTAATTTTTACTGTCACAGAATGCTACTTACTATATTGTATAAATTTGTATGGACTTATAAGAAATCAATTCATACATAATGATAATGTTCTATTTATACAATTACATTTTATATAAAAAAGACATTTTTAAATCCAAGAGCTTCTGTAATATGAAATAAAATTATTTTAGTAACGAAGATACATTTCCTGCAAAACCAAAGGGAGGCTATTCTTTTCATTTATTTCTTAAGTAAAGAAATCATGAGGCAATGAAACTATTCCATTCATATTTTATTAGTGGTTCGTCAACCTGAAATGGGAGAAGTTAGGACTGAAGGGAGAAAAATCACTGTTTACAACATTTTGAACGATGGTTCATTCAACAATCATGATTTCTTTCCTCCATATTAAAAATGCAGCAGAGATGAAAGATACTGAATTATTTTTCCCTAATTGGCAAAAGCTGCCATACAGACGATCCAGATGTGGCGGAGGGAGGAAAAGCCTGGCTATTTCCCAGGGCTTCAGCTTAAAGTCACCCTGGGGATCAGAGTGGAGACTCACTATGCATCTGTATTCCAACAACCCACTCCCACTCGAAGCTGCTATTCCCAAGCGCCTGTTACTAAATATAGTGCCTGCATTTCAGACTGCCGGGAGAGCTCCTGCTGTGTACACAGGGAGCTGAATCTTCACTTCACACACTCCTAATATGGTAAGCCCTGCAGCCTATCAGCCTGTGAGCACAGGAGGGGGAGACCAGCAGTGTGCACTACTAACGCCTTAAGGTTAACCCTTTCCTGGAAGGCAGAATGGAAGCTAGTTTGACTACTGGTTGCTGTGGATTCTCTGGTTATTAATAACCACAACTCAAGTCAACATGATCTAGAAGCCAGGATCCAGTTCCCCTTCCAAATAGCAGTGTTTGTGGACGATAAGCCTTAGATCAAAGATGCAAGACAAAATGAACTATCTCAACCCCATGGGTCCCTGAAATGAAACGTGAAAAAGAAATTTAAAAAAAGAAAAAACATTCTCAGGGAGTGGGAAAGGTAGTAGAAAACAGGACAGCGGAGGGACCAACAAGTGCGTGCCACCTCCTCCCCACAGGCAGTGTGTGTGCTCTGTCACAGCAGTTGCTGCTTAAGCAAAGAGGAAAACAGGTGTCCACACTGGCTTTTTACAACAGACCCAAGCAGTGAGCAGGGACTGCAGAGAATGGCTCCCAGGGCCACTCAATATTCTTCCCAGCCTGCGTCCCATCATCCCAAAGACTGGGCCATTCAGCGTTTCAGAGTGTTTACCAAGCACCAAAGGACTATGGCCCTTGCAGGAATAATAAGGAGGAGCCAGCCAGTGGTTAGACAATGAATGCCCCTGATAACTTTAGGCGCTGAAGTGTTTGGGTGAAACTCTAAAAGGCTCTTCCATTTTTCCCCTTGGGGTGTGAGTGGGGATGAGGGGAAGAAAACCACTGTAGTAGCTTCCCACTAAGGAGACTGTTAGGACTGGCAAGTTCCTTTTTGAGAGGGGCTGCTGAATAATAAAACTAGGTTAAGTTCTAAGACATCTTCGTCATGCTGACTGTCGTTACCACTTTTCAGTGCGCCACAGGCTTCCGTAATTTGGTGGGCAAATTATGAGTCCACAGGGGGCTTGGAAGGATAAGGACACTTTTTAACAGTACAAAGAATTTATTCCATCAGAGTCAGATGTGGGAACTCTTGGATGTGGGCCTACACGATCTTCCTTGTTTTGCAGTGATAACAGCAGGAAGTAGCTGGCCAACTGTGCTTGCTGATTTACCTTTTGGAACCTACATTATAAAACCTGCTTTCCACATTTTATTTTGTCAGTGCCAGAGTCCTCCGAGAAGTACATTATAGACGATCTTTAACTTAGAAGTGAGGTATTGATCAGGCTCGTTTGTGACAAAAGGCATGGACAAAACTCTCCTAGATATCATCTTTCTTCTAGTGAAATATGGTTGTGTACATGGAGTGAATTTTCCTGCTCTCCAGCCCCAGCCGGATATGTGTCTGTTCCACCTATCACTGACTCTCTGAGGGGGTCAAGGACCCCATCCTATATGTCCAGGGTGACTTTCAAGTGGAACAGTTTGATAGGAGCTCTGCAAAGTCTCAGGATGTGGACGGGTGTTCTCTGCTGAGGGCTGACCTCCAGGCAGCTGTGGAGGAAAGTCCCAGTCCTGACACAGCTCAGACCCTCTTCACTGGCTTTTTGCCTGAGTAATAAATAAAGAGAGATAGCCACCATAGCTTTAGCTTGGCTTCCACTCAGCACTCAAGCCACTGGCTGTCCTCTGCTACCTCTGTACTCTATCCTCAGCCCAATTCCTGCCCTTTCAGGTCACATCAGGCCTAAGTCTCTCTGCTGTCAACGAAGGGGTGGGGTGGCCAATATCTGCTGCCCCTACCGCCCTGAGGCCCTTCACCATGGTTTTCCTTTTAAGCCTTGTCTTTGCATAAACTCATAAGTGGGTTGTTCAGTTCCTCTTAGAACCTTTGCTTTTGATTCAAATGAACCCCCATTAAAAACTGTTCCAAGATACAAGAACCATTTTAGGCAGTTTGAGGGACAGAAACAGCCTATTAACTATTTCTTTCCCTTATGGTTTTGGATACAATAATCCCCATTCTCCTTGTATCAATGTGGACACTCTAGCTACTATGAAAGGTCAGGAAATGTGGAAGAAAAGCACAAAAATTAATACATGTGATCTTATCTTACACCAGGCGGAATATCTACAGATTCTATTACAAAAGGAATAAATGATATCCAATTGGCAAAAAAAGAACACTGATTGGAAGTTAAAAAACCATTACTTCATTTTCAATAAAACGTAGATTAAAAATCCTTTATTAGAACTTATATCACTGCCCACATTTGCAACCCAAATAAAAACATAAATAAAATGAGGAAGGTGGACAATTCTCTAGAGTACTTCTTTCAGTGGTCACAGTTAACTTCACTAATTCATAAACTCAAAGCTACAGCTTAGCTCCAGCCCATCTGACCCACCCCACTCAGGACTGGGGAGATGCCTTACAGCAAAGTTTGATACCGCTTTGATGCTTTACAACTCAGCAGCCTTGAGCCCTAAGAAAATATGGACTGTGAACTTAACATGCACATACTCACAAACGATTTACATTGGAAATTAATATTAATCAATACGATTCACTTACTTCATTCAACAATTGTATTTTGAGTTCTGCTACATATCATTCTTTGTTCTTGCTGAAGGAGATACTGCAGTGACCAAGACAAAATTCCCACCTTTGGAGCTTTCAGTAGAGAAAACAGACCAAAAAAACCCAAAAACCAAACCAAAACAAAACAAAACAAAAAACTGATTATCATCATTACTATGAAGAAAAGAATAGGGTGATATGGTGAGTAAGAGAGTACCTGCAAGAAGAATTTCTATTTTAGAAAAGCACGGCCTGAGGAGAAAGACCTCTCTGAGAAGAGGACATTTGAAGACAGGCCCGAAGTGCAAAGGTGCTTATAGAAGAACTGGTTTAGGATGTTTGAGACACAGAAACCAACCAGTGCATGGACTGATCTTAGTAAAACTGGGGGAGAGAGAAGTTATACTGGCTAGTAAGGAAGGATCAAAATAAGTCATGGATAAGTTGAGATTTTTATTCTAATTTCAATAGAAAAGCATGCAAAGGGTTTTAGCAGGGAGAGAATCTGATTTCCAGGTTAAATGTCAACAATTTCTAAATAGTACTCTAACAATTAACAACTACAGCTTTATCATCCGAGAGTTGACAACGCAGATCCGGATACCTGCTGAGTGTCTGCACATTATCTTAGTCACTCAAGAGGTTTTCGCAATTTCAGCCTTTTCAAGTTTGAAAATTTTGTATCACTAGAGACTTGAGTCATTTCAGAAGTTGATCCGCATCCCAGAATATGCCAGGTAGGGATGCTGTTTTCTTTTCCCTCTGGATCAGGAACCAGTAGGATCTTCCTTTCTGATTATATCCAAGAAAGTAAACAGTTCCTGCCACCAGACTAGATGATGAACTACCCTCCAAACTACAGGACTGTGATCCTGACCTTAGTACCACATTCCACATTCTAGGTGTGCACAAAGAAAGCCAGATGTGGCTTCTGGTAAAGATGGCGGAGTAGGTAAATGTTGTTCTCACTTCCTCCCAGACCTCATCAAATTATAACTAAACTACAGAACAACGATCATTGAGAATTACCTGAAGTCTAGCTGAACAGAAGTCCTATAACTAAGGATATATGGGAAGAGTCTTGTCAAGACTGGTAGGAATGAAAGAGACGCAGAACAAGCTGGTTCCAATCCTGCACATGGCAGATAAAAACTTGAGTGATATCTCAGCTGTGGAGGTGCCCCTGAGGAGCGAGGGGTTCCAGCCCCACACCAGGCTCCCCATCTTAGGGTTCCAGCACCAGGAAGAGAAGTATCCATAAAGTTCTGGTTGTGAAACCCAGCAAATATTGTAGCTGAGTGAAATATAGGGTGTGTAGAGTCCCAAGCATTTCTCTTAAGGAGCCTATGCTTGGACTTACTCATTGACAGACTCACTCGCTCTGAGATCCAGCACTGGGACAGCAGCTCAAAAGGCACCAGGGACATATATGGAGGAATTTAATTGTCTGGCTTCAGGGTGAGGGCTGGAGAGGCAGCTTTCCCCAAGATGTAAATGCTGGCAGAAGCCATTGTTCCTTTGATGAGTCCTCCCCTCACCCAGCATGCATGGGTGAGGCACCATATCTGAGTCTCCATTAACCTGGCTAACACCATTCTCTCTGCTTAGGTGATTCCCTGAGACCCATCCCACCTAACTTTCAGACCAACCCAAGACACTTCCAGTGGCCTTTCCATACAAATGGCCTGTCTTGGCTCATGATGCAGACTTTCTTAAAATCTTTCAAAAGTTCACAAACTCCAGACAAGCAGCATCTGGCCTTAGCATGCCCCATATTTCTTGTTAGGCAGCCTCAAGTCTGGCACGAGTGGCAGCCAGCCTTAGTTCACAGCTTAGCATCTCTCAGGCACCTTCAAACTCAGCACAAGTGGCAACCATCTGAAGATCACTTTGTAGCTCATACCAATCAGCCCCAGACAGAGCAAGGTAGTGGCTGAACTTAGCTTGCCACACAACTCCTTCCAAGTGGCTCCAGAACCAACAAACCTGGTGGATATCTTCAGACAACACCAGAGCACCCCTCCAATTACCTCCAAAAGTGGCACACTCACAGGATAGACTGGACAGGCACAGAGTCCTGCTAAAGCTAATCTTACTCCATAGTGTCAGCCCCTGCAGAACAGCTCCTCCATAGCCATTTGTGTAGCCATGGCCATTCCTCATAACTAATTGGCCTGAGGGTCAATCCCTCTTTTTGATGTGCAAACAGCAACCAAGGCTCAACTACAGCAAGAGGGCACACGCAACCCATACAAGGGACATTCCTGGAGCACTCGGTTCGGATGACCAGGGAGATTATGCCACTGGGCCCCACAAGACACCTACTACATAAGGCCACTCTACGAAGACCGGAAACCCTACCTCATACATAGAAACGAACACAGGAAGACAGCCAAAATGAGGAGACAAAGAAACATGTCGCAAATGAAAGAAAACAAAGCTCCAGATTTATCTGGGTAATCACTTCATCAGTTATGTAAATGTCTGATCACTATGTTGTATGCCTGAAATTAAAACAATATTGTATATCAACTGTAATCTTTAAAAAAATAGATTATTTTTAAAAAAGAACAGAAAGCCAGATAGGGGAAGACAAGTCTGATGTCCTTTGTCTGACATCAGGCCTAGAAACAGACTGTTAATAAACCAACAAACAAGAAATACAGTGATTTGAGCAGCTGTGCTCTGGGTAGACTCTCTTACTTCTGCTTTTGGCTACTGTGTTGAGGGCTCTTTTACAGCCTCTGACACCACAGCTTATTAGCACTTAAATAAGAATATCTACTTGAATTCTCACCTGCACCAGTCCAACTTAATTTCTGATGACTTTGGTGAGGTCTGATGACTTTGGTGGGGGGAATGGTTTAAAGGAAAGAAGAGCAATTGTATTTAATATAGAATGGGCTGAAGATATATTTTTGTGGGTGGAGATCCTCTCTTCGAGGTTGACCATCTGAACTTTCCAGAGCTACAAATAGAGATGACGTGATTCCCATGCTGTAGTAAGTCGAGGGCCTTAATAAAACATCACTTAATATTGATGAGGGTCCTTTTACACATACCTTCCTTAGTCTGCAGCTCCAAAGAGGGTTAGTTGGAGGTGCTTATGAAGAGCTATTCGTGAACAGCAGCCTAAATCCCAGGTCTAATTAGTAATGCTATTCAGCTTAATATGAGCTGACATGCCCTTTGTAGGACTTTGGGTTGGTAAAGCCTGTGGATCAATATCAGTTTAAAACTGGTTTCTCTCTGTTCATATAAAGAACACAGCAAAGGAAGGGGTTCTCTTTAGGAAGCAGCAGAGGGGTTTCTTCAAAGTAGGTGAGGATGTGGGCAATGACCATTTTTCACAATAAATACTAGCTGAACGATTACATCTTTTAAACACAGAATTATTAAGTAGATTTGTGTGAATGTGTGCCTTTGGCAAAGTTCATGAGGGTTGTCCTTTTTTACGGGGGGGGGGGGGAGGCATCTCAGCAAAAGCCAAGGAAACTATTTCAGCTAAGAAAGGAACTGCTATGGCCTGTAATGTAACCCATGAAATAATTGTAGCCAGAGCCAGAAAATATAGTCATCGCAAAGGCTTCCGCAAGAACCAGGCTGTGACAAGGGACCCCAGACAGTTATGCTTTCATCTTTATGCCTTCTACTATAGGAAAATGACCGTAAGATGACTTTCAAGTCCTAAATTTCTTTTTGAAAAAATAAAATATTAGGAAGGAAGAAGAAAATTATAGACAGGCCCTAAAAAATGAATTGAAAAGGAAATTCTTCTGAGTTTACTTAGAAAGGAAATAATTAAAATCTTTTGAAATGACCTTTTATCTTAAAGTACAAAAGAAGGACATGGAGAGGGAAGAGACCAGAGTCAGGGCACACATGGTCAGATCAAGTCTCCACAGACCAATCACTGAAAATAGATTAAATTAAAAGCTGGGACTAAAATAGGTCACCTTAGCGCTTCGATCAGGGAGACCATTTACCAGGTGTGACGTTGCTCAATATTTGGCTGTTACAATGGAAGGAATAAAAGAAGCATAGATTGCTGTAGTAGCCACTGTGGACTCACATGTTGACAAAACACCTAATGAGCAGGTGAATGTTAGTTATCGTCACAGTGCTGTAGATTCTGCACTTGTCCTCCTCAGCCTCCTTTCTCTGTCCTGTTCTGTACCCCACGAGCAAACTGCCCATGCTCACAGACAGCTGACTTCTGGTTGGGTTTGAGACTAGAGAATGAGAGGAGAGCCTGCTTGTCTGGGGATGTCTCTGATCTGCCCCTCTTCCTCTCTTCATCTCTGGCAAGTAGCATCCTATCCAGTTGTACCCTCCAGGACTCCAGCTCTCAATGGGCTCTGGAAACAAATACTGTTTCCCTTGCCTTTCAGCCCTGGAGGGGGATATGGCTTTCTGCTCTTGCTAATCTGTGGATGCTTCGCTATGCTGTTTTCTCCTTTTATTCACCATAGCCCCTTCATTGCATTCTCTTCATATAAGCCACCCGAGTGGAACTGTATTTCCTGCCAAGACACTGGCAGGAAACCTTTTGACAAAAAAGGACAACTCTACTCTAAGGCAAAGGGTTGTGGTATACCATTGGTACTTCACTTATAGTCAGTGTCTTAATGTGGAAAATAATATGACATTAGTACAGGACCATGATTGGCAGTTCATTGTTTTCTTTAGGCATTTTCAGCAGGAAATCCATGTTATTTATATAAACATTATAGGAGGTCTGGGCAAGAGCTCCTAGATATACATTGTAAGATTTACAATATGGGGGACCCAGCAAGAAGGTTAGCTGCAGCAAGCTTTTTTGTTGTTAAGACAGCTTATGATTCTGGAAATATTCTCCAATTTATAAAGGTATAGAAACATTTGTTTTTCTTCCTGGTTAAGAGTAGGTGATCAAGATAAGATAAACAGTAGAGAGAGATAGGATGGGAAGGCAGAGAAAGAGAAGGAGGGAATGGGATTAGGGAGAGAGAGGGGAGGAAGTGGGGGAGAAGGAAGAAGGGAAAAAGGGGAGGGGAGGGTGAACAGAGAGGAGAAGAGAAAAAAAGAGAGAGCTACTAATTCTTTCCTAAATTTCAGCCAGGATTAAATAGTCTCTTTTTTAAGAAACCGAATAATTTTACTTGCAGAATTAATACCCAGATTTTTTGAGAAAAGGACCAGCCTACATAAATACTTAATTTACAACCTGAGGCTCAGAGGCCTGTCCTCAAACATCCTATCTAAAATATCTCCCATCCTCTAGAACCCTCTGCTTCAAAACCTGTTTGATTTTTTTCTAATAGCACTTAGCATTACCTGACATTACATTACAGAATTTAGGTGTTCATCTGTCATTGGCCTTGCCCTCTGGCATACAAGCTCATGAGGTCAGGTGTGTGGTCCTTCATTCAACAGCACCAGGTAGAGAATGGGCATTAAGACTAACAAATGTGAGAATAAAGCAAGTCCAGAAACCTGCAGTGGCCATTTCTCCTGAAAGGCAGTTGGCGACTGAACGAACGACTGTGATTACATTTTGTCTCAAGAATTGTGGACACTTACTAATTCAAAAGAAATTCACCCAAAAAATTACTTTCAGTAAAAACTCAGTTCAGGGCTTGATTCACATGTTGTTCATGGCAGAGAATGAAGTGTCTCTTTTCTTTTCCTTGGTGCTGTATTTTCTTCCTATGAAAATAAGAAAGAAATGACTCCAGATGGAGAGCCTCACATTGTCGGCAGATTTAGAAAAACTCTTCTGGAATTTGTATGGGTGATGCAGTTTGGTGCAGACTGACAAGTGAGTAATCTTCCATCTTATCGCTTTAATTTCAGGCTTCAGAGATGCCCAGCTCTGTTGTTCAAAGAGTTTTATTAAAAATTTGTGAGGAGAGAAAAGATGTCTCTGTGGGCCTGTCTGATTTCATTATCTCTGACAGAGCACACAGATGGAGCAGAGCCACGGAAGGCCGAGGATGCCCGTCCATGGCGCTGGGGTGACGCAAAGGCCTCTGGAGCCGCCCGAGACTGAATCCAGATGTGCTGGTCTGCTGGGATCTCTCACGGAATCCTGACTCTCAGTGTATAACCTACTGTGGACATCTCAGTCTTTAAACCCTCAGCATTATAGTCTGAAGACAAACACCCACACATCGCCAACCTTTAACTTGCCCGCTTAGTGTAACTTCTACTGTTGCTCCTCTCATTAGCAAAACTCTGTTCTCCAATACTTTTCTCCATAAGTCCACACTGAGCAACAAACTGCCAGCAATTCCTCTGAGGCTTTGCTGCATAGCCTGAATCCAGCATTATATAGAGGGTGTGCTGCCTTTCAGATTGCAGTTCACACAACATCCGAAGCCTCCGAAGTCTAGGTACAGACCTCACAATATTCTCAAAGGCAAGGACGTACCTGATGCCACCGACTAAAACAGAAAAACAGGCTGGCTTGTGTGTTCCATAAGAAGGAGCACTAGGTCACATGAGTGTAGTCACACAGCCAGACAAGCTGCCTTCTGCCATACGTGTTTTTCTGGTTGCCAAAAGAGGTATCTAGCTTCAAGAGAGGCCCTGGTGAAAGATTCCCAGTGGAATTTTCGGAATGTTTGGGATAAATAAAGGGGCGGGGAAGGGGGAGGGGTTACTGGCAACCAGAGCTGAATAGGCATGTAGAATGTAAAGAGCTGTAGGCAGGCCATCTGAATTTCAATTCCAGCTCACTCTCTGACTCCATCACAGCCTTTCTCAACCTTAGACAAATGTTAGGATCAACAAAGAGCTTTTTGAAAATATCAATTCCTGAGCAAAACCCAGAACAATTAAAATAGGATCAAATCAGAATCCCTGCCACCAGACAGGGTTCCATAGTGTAGCAGTTAGCATGTCTGCTTTTACACACAGAAGGTCCTGGGCCACCCTGAACAAGCCCAACGTCTGATCTCGAAAGCTAAGCAGGGTCGGGCCTGGTCAGTACTTGGATGGGAGACCACCTAGGAAAACCCAGGTGCTGTAGGCATAAATAATAATAACTAATAAAAATAATAATAATAATAAAGAATCCCTGCCACCACCTAAAAGTTCTAGTAGAAGATGTAAGGTCATTTGAAAAAAAATTGTGAAAAACATAAGTGTAGAAAATGAAAAGTAATGTAGAAAATAAATGTCTTTGGATCCCCTGGCCACACTCTCCCTCTCAGAGGAGTCAAGGTGGCATTCCCGAAACCAAGGGGTTCACAGTTAGAGAGGAAGATAAAGCTAAGATGACACTGGAGAGGAGGGGTGAGCTTCACTGCTCAGGCCCCAGTGCTCTGTCCTGCTCAAAGGCAAACTGGGGCCTGATTCCATAGCTTTGGATCTTTGGATATTCTGGAGCCAGGACCCAGGGTAGGGAAGCTGCCTGACTTACTTAAGGACAGCAACTACCTTGGATTCTTTGGTAAGATCACACTCACCATCAAAGATAAAAAGCTTCCTCTCTCTCTCTCTATCAAATCCCTTTGACTTCATCTATGAACTTTGTCCCTACTTAATCTACTTACTGTGGTCACAGGAGAAAGAAGGGTAGCTCTTTTTTCTTTTACAGACCTCCCAATTTAAGAAACTTCCATTTAGGATTTTTTGACCATACACTGGCACAAAGGCAATACACATTTGGTAGAAATTGTA
The DNA here is from genome assembly GCA_028627145.1 of Eidolon dupreanum. NCBI lineage: Eukaryota > Metazoa > Chordata > Mammalia > Chiroptera > Pteropodidae > Eidolon > Eidolon dupreanum. Next base: position 54,608,276 of record CM053503.1, on the reverse strand, counting down.
CTTGGAGTTTTGAATTTTGATCTTTTCTCAGACTAGCGATGTGCTGTATGATGCTATCTTGTGATGCTGGGCAGCAGCACTGAGCTGTCACACAATCACAGGGGTAAACAACTGACGCTCTATAGGGTCTCGTGTTACCAGTGTTTTTTTGAATATTGTGTTTTGTGATGAGATGAGACACATCGCATCATGTCTACAAAACATCCATCTGTTTCTTCTCCTTCTGGTGAAGAGAAGAGGAAGGCAATTAATTGCTCTTGAGATGAAACTCAAGATAATTGCCCAACTGTAAGCTAATATAAATGTCCTGAGCATGTTTAAGGTATGCTATGATGCTCAGTAGGTTAGGTGCATTAAATGCATATTTGACTTATAATATTTGCAATTTAGTGGTGTTTGTCAAGATATAACCCCATCAAAAGTCATCATAAGCATTGTGTAAGTCATTGTAAGCATCATCACTATGTTAAGGGGCTATATTAGGCTTGCCAATGTCAACATAAGAAAAATCCGAACATGCAGAAAATTTTCATAAGGTTTTGTATGAGCCTAACAACGATTAACTGGAGAGAAACAAAATCTCAACTGCTCCAGAGAATGACAGTGTTGCAGTTTATTTCATGCATTTGAAGTTCAGGAGAGAAGAAAGGAAGATTAAAGGAAGGTGGAAAAAAGCAAGACAGAGATTGGATTATAGGACAGTTAAGATTATATGATCTCTTGAGGGGTCTGAAAAGAGGCATTTTGAAGATGTATTAACCTAGACGCACAGAAAAAATGGACAGGCTTGCTTAAGGCAAAGAGAAAACTTTTACTAAAAACGTTGTGTGTTTGGGGAGTTACTATCTACCATGACCTGCCTAGTTAGGAATTTATGATCAGATCACTCTGTGAGGTTATTTTCCATAAAACCTCCCCTTTTTTTTTCATAGCAATGATCCTGATTTTTATGCACAGCATCATTGTCCTATCCAGTGGGGTTGTGCAGTGCAGTATCTGTACAGCTGTAGAGGATGGCTCTGAATGAAGCTGCAACCAGATAAACATGCCACAAACACAAGAGTGCAAATGACTGATTTAATACACACACACGTGCACGCACACACATACCACACACACATACACATGCGAGTCAGTAAGCCACCATCATGGCAAAAGAAAAAAGAAAAAAGCACCAGTAACAAAACCAGGCAAATGACTCATTTTAACCCAGGCAGTGATCAAACAGTTCCATGAAAACTGTGATTTTAGTTGCTGCTTCTTCAGGCCTAGAAATTATGCTTTCCTTTGAAGAGCTGATGTAGCCTCTAAATGATACATTCAGTACTAGAATTCAGTGTTCTGTTTCTCTGTAGGATGGGAATAGAGACTGGATACATGTCCTAGTGTTTAATTCTCTAGTTACATAATTAGTAACAGTACATGATGCAAAAAAAAAAAAAAAAAAAAAGAAAGAAAGAAAGAAAAAGAAAAAGAAAAAAGAAAAAAGAAAAAAAGAAAGAAAAGACAGCAAGAAAATGTTCTGCTTCAAGATAACATCTCAAAAGGAGGCAAAGCTGAAGTTGTTCCGCAGGTTAAATTTTTCTAAGCCTTCTTTAGCCCCAAGCCATTAGTATTTGTTTGTTTCTTCTTCTGTTATCATTACGATTATTATTATCACTATGTGATCATTGTTAAGAAAATGTTGCTCTAGAAGTTTGAAGGTTAAAGCATGGGAGAAGGAGGTCTGACACTGGCATCATCTCAAAACTATAGCTCTCTGCATCTCCTGAGAAGTCTTCCAGAGACCAGTTTTCTGTCTAATTTTCATGAGACCCTAGTGCATATCAAAGTTCACTGTTTGGTGAATAATCCTGCAGAGGGCAGGATAAACTAAATAAGAAAGAAAGCAAATTACATTGGCTAGAAGGCATTAAGTCTGTAATGGGATAAAATTGACCAATTCTCTTTTATTCTTCTTTCGGTTCTCTGGTTATATAACTATTATTTCTTATTCACAAGCTCAATATATCTTCTCCCAGAACATGTAATCTTATAGTTCACTTAATAGGGCTGTACTTCAGATCTCTAATCTTCCTAAAACTTTGGTTTCAGCTCACTGACCACTTCAGAAGACCCACAGGGGTCTGTTCACCATAGGTCATACTTAGGGACTGATTTGGGCAACAACTGGAGTCAGCAACTTTTAAAATTTTTGTTTTTTTCCTGGACAAAGAGAAGTTCCTCCTTTGGTGAAAGGCAGCTATGTCGAGCTAACAGTTGAAGTTGATCTATTGTTTTCTTAGTGGGCATTTTAGCTCTTTTCTGGAAAGTACCAAAGAGCTCGCTGTCAGAGTGGTAGTGTCACCCCCTTCTTTTATTCTCCTCTCACTCCAGAAACACACACACACACACACACACACACACACACACACACACACACACACACTTGCTGTCAGCCTGTTCCCTGCTGCGGGTGTCCTTTTTCTTCAGCACACACAGATGAGAATAGTATCATCATCGACTGACGTGTCTTTTAAAGTTTGAGAAGCCGTGTTGGCAACTGCAACCACAACAAACAGTCCGCATCGAGGGCTCACAGTTCTGCCTTGGACTTGGGAATTCAGGCCAATTCAAATATTTCTGAAACACCTCCCAGAGCCAAATGCTCAGCTCCTTGCATTTCAGGGGCAAGCACTCCAGTCTTGATCTCAGGGACTTGTTTTTAAACGGCCCACCCCATTAGTGTTTTGGTTATATTTACATAAGAAGATAACACCTCACAGATTTCTAGTCACTTTTAGTTCTAGTCTCTGAGATTTTTGGCTATGCACAAAGGTTAACACTCCATACCATAGTTACATCATTGGGTGTAGCCCGGTACTAACAGTGATTAACATTTAATGGAACCAAACAATGTACAGTTGCTTTTATATCCCTCGTGTCTGATGTAACATGAAGAATGGATAAATGCAAAATCACATGGTTTTTAAGAGGTTAAAGTCCTCAGTCGATGCTGAGGAAAAGAATGATTAGAACTCTCCCTGGGTGTCATATAGTGAGCTGCACTTTCCAGAAGAAATTTCCAAACATCTATACTTATGACAACATTCCTTCAAGATTTTCCAAAACAGTCTCAGTTTCCATTAATTTGCCCTCTCGATGCCATAAATATCCTCGTACTTGTCATACTGGGTACATTGTATTTTTGGTTTATAGGCAGCATAATTAAAGCTCACTGCAACTTTTGGTGCATATCCAGGTCTCTTAAACTCAAAAGAGGTCCTAGGTCTCTCTGAATTTTTGAGGCTGCAAGCAAACTATATCTGAAAAAAAGAAAAAGAAAAAAAAAGGCTAATGCAAAGTTACAAAAGTTGTGGTATGATTTTTGACATTTCCCAATGTCATCCTTTAACCACTACCCCCGAAGACAATGTAATATAATTGCAGTATTCACAAGAAATTAATATAATTTGGTAAATACACACACACCCTATGTATGGTGTGCGTTTCAATCTTGTCCTTGGACCCCTTATCTAGGGCTAGAAGTTTATTTGGAAACCAAAAGGAGTATTTTAGAGTGGCACATTCTAGTGTCCTACAATACTAAATGCCCTTTTGTCCTTCAGGTGAGAGGACATAGGGTGAATGCTATAAAGCAGCCCTGAAAGTTAGCACGGGTCCCAGGTAAACGTGGTCCTGAGCCCAGCTGGAGAAAGCAGAGTCGGGATGGGAGCTGGGCAAGAGCTGTGTCCTTCTCCCTCCTGACTTTGGTGCTCACAGTCTGGGAAGAGCTGGGAAAAACCCTGCAGCCTGTAAACAATTTCATAGGCAGATACATTTCTGAAACTAACTGCAAGACTGTTAACAGTCTCAGCTTCGTGCTCTTTTCCACAGTAGCTTTTAGGAGAGCCATGTGGAAAGCTCAAATAGGATCAGCTTTTCGAAGCTGTCTAGCTTCCCACCTGCTGTCGTGGCGCCTGCTGTGAATGGAGGGAACCACTGGCCCATGCACTGCTTCCCCAACCCCACTGGAAGAAAGTTTGTTAATGGCAAAAATCAGGTCTTCCTGTGGAGCCGTTAGTCACCAAACCCAGTTCTGAACGAGACACTGGTGGTGAATTTTAGGGAAGTCTTAAAATGTTGGAATGAATAAGAATGAATGTTGTCTCAGATGCATTGGGCCAGGGTGCATTGAAAAGCCTGAAAATCAAAATGTCATATTGGCCATGCATCCTGTGTCTCTGTAAGCTTTCACTCACAGGCCAGTTCGTAGCAGTGAGGAGCAAATTAAGTTTATAACGGCTTTTATCGAGTACTCATTATACAGCAGACATGGAGCTAAATGCTTTTTATGCATGAAATAATTTAATCTGCTCAACTTCTGAGAGATTTATACTATTTCACCCCTTTTTGAAAGAAAACAGGCCTAGGAAGGGCAAGCTCCTGTCCCAGGTCCCACAGTGAATATTGGCGAACACGGGATTCAGAACCAATGCTGTTCTGAAAAAGCCAAGATGACAGAAATATGTGCTTCTGAAATTCTCAAAGCATTTACCACTCCTTCGTCATCTGGAACTTAACAGAGTTTAAAATGCTGCATTTTCATTTTTCATTTCAGGTTTTATAATTCTACTAAGTGCAAATTTCTCCAAGTTGAAGACTGGGTTTTCTAATTCTTTGTGTTCTTTAAAGTGTCTAACAGTCATTTGCACAACACAGGCAATTTAAAAATACGTACATTAATAAGTCTAAAAGAGGAGAGTAAAGTAATAATTATCAAGTAAATTGAAGAAAAAGTGAACCTACTAAAATAAAAATGGATGAGGATTTATCTTCCCCACTTCCCAGGATGTGGGTCATTTTGAAAAGGCAAACTTCCAGTCTATCTTGAGTTCCAAGGGAGGAAAATATCATAGGTTAATTAACGTTCTGAAATAGCTACATAGTGAATGAAAAGGGTGATAAAAGTCTCCGACAGCATCCCGAATCTGTCAGTGGGAAATGATTCCTGTGAAGCTCTGATGTAAATCAAGTTTGGCTTCTGTAAGCCCCAGAGTCTCACAACTTCAGAGATGCATCCTTTAATCTTTTTTACTCTCTCCTGAGGGCTTATAAGTTCTGCAGTGGCCGGAGGACAGCAGTCACCAAGGCTCGGCCCTGATGCACAGGTGAGCGGAAGAGGGGCTGTGTGCATAATCAGAAGTAAGCGAGATCAGCGGCAAAATCCCTTAAGCAAAGACCCTGGTGCAGAAACGCCAGGGAACAGGGTGCTGGAATGTTTATAGATCCCAAATTGTAAGCAGAGAGAAGCATTCTGACATCACAGCCCAAAAGAAAGTCAAATGAAAGGGCCAGGCTGCTTTTCTCCCAAGAGGGATGCACTGTCTATACTGTTTCCTTCTGAGCAGCGTAGGCCATACACGTCCACATGCATGCGCACAAGCACACACGACTACCTTAACTGTACTCAACTCTTGCTTCTCTTTATCAAAGCACATAACTGTGATTCTCTTAGAAAGTGGTACACTCCAGGCCACCAATGCCATTCCCGAGTGCACTTTCACACACAAGAGTATACATTGAGGAAGAGTTAACACCGATATGTTAAGGTGAGTAAAATTTCCTCTGCCTCTGGTCCGCTAATAAATCAGTAGTATCTGTCACCTAGAGTTTATTCTTTTTGCTTCATATACACAAGTAGGGTGTATTACTCTTTAGACTTCTTTCTGGAGCGGAGAGGGAGGAGCTTCATTTTTAACATTTGTCAGACACCATTTCTGGCTATAATCTATGGCCAAAGGCAGAGTCCAGCCTTTGAACATCATTTCCCTCCCAGACATGGGTCTGAGCCAGCAGTGCACATCCGCACTCATGGCCCACAGAAGGCAGGGACACCCTCTCAAGTGCTCTCTGAGTGGGGCCCACTGCTCCCCTCCTCGGGAGATGCCAAAGCCTGCCTGCCACCAAGATCCAGTTTCTCCTACTGTTATGTGATATGCTGCCCTTAATGGTCTGATGCTGTGTTGGCTCTTCGGAAAATGAAAATATTTGCTTCTAACTCCAGTACCATCTGTTTGTAACCTTCAGTCCTATCCATATGCTAGTTTGGAACTGCCACTGTAACCTTTGGATCTCCCTGGACTTTCACGACAAACTAGTCACCAGCTTTCTCTTGGAAGCTTTTGAATAGTCAAGAGCCATTGTTGTGAGCTATTCGTCACCACAGGCACAATCTACTTTTTTAAAGGGCTGCACGTTGTTTGTCACTTCCAGGCTTCCATGGTGAGGACCAAGAAAGAGGAAGAAAGGAACAGAAATTAAAATATGAGAACTTTGTATACCAACAGAGTCCATTACACCTTTCAGAATATAACTGGATAGATTGGTGGGGGGCGGGGGGTAGAATGTTCATGCTATCAGAAAAGCAAACGGTAAAAATCAAATAGGATTCTTAAAATATTCCTGGAAAACAATGACATAGCAGAAAAAGGAAAAACTCTAAGAAGGAATAAAACCTATTGGAATTGAAAAACATTTGAGGATATGTAATATTTAATAACACTATCTCTAAGAAGAAATGAGAGGTTAAGAAAAGCAATAATGATATTGGTTGGGATATTAATAAAGCAGGTCTAGCTTAAAGGCAGGTGTCAAATAGAAATATTCAGTTCTGAATAATAGGCATCTTAGCAATCAAAATCCTAGAAGACTTTTTTTATTCAGTGTCCCTTGTTGCCCAGCCAGCTGTCCAGGTTTGTCATTCATCATTTTTGTTTACCAAAACATGAGTTTGTTCTAGCACAAAGCAACCTGCAATCTCAATACTCTATGTCACTGGGGAAGAGATAAAACTCTAGATTGGATGAGAAATTGATGGCAGAGAGGAGACTAGCTAACCAACCCCTCAGGAGTAGCTGAGCAGTCAGTTGTACAATGCAGAGAGGGTATTAAGCATTCAGATGTGATTCAGCCATTCTGACACAGAGAGGTCCATGGTGGGAATGCAGGAATCAGGTAACAATTGAATATTGCAGGAAGTGGCACCATGTTTCTAGGCATATATAACAACAATAATATCTAGAATCTGTAGGTGGTAATAACAATAATACAACTGCCAGGCTCTGTGCAAGAGATTCACAAATTTTATTTCACTGAATCCTTAAAACCAGCCAGTGAGATGGGTACTATTCTTATCCCTCATTTTTAGATGGAGGAATTGAAGTTCAGAAATGGTGAACACACTGGTAATTGCCAGAGTAAGGATATGAACCAAAGCCCAGGGTAGAGTCTGATTCTCCAACATTTACACCACCTCTTCCTCACCAGATACCTGCACTGGAGTTAGGAAGGACCCTATTGGCCTCAGTTAATTGTGGTAGCTCACTGATCAATGATGGTTCAAGCAAAAGAAGGAGAAGGATTGGAGTTCCAAAGATCAGGGAGAAGTGCTCTTCCCCTCTCTCTCTCCCTCCCTCCCTCCTTCCCTCCCTCTCTCTCCCTCTCCCCCCCCCACCCCCATAGCAAACATGTGGCACTGATTGTTACTTGAAGCCACCATGCTGTCAAAGAGGATTCACTTCAGGATGAAGTCATTTTGTAGATGGCTGTATGAAAAGATATGAGGAACCTGGCTTGTTGATGACATAATTAAACAGCAAGACCAAAAACTTATCTCCAGATTTCATTTTATATGAGCCAATAAATGTCCTCACTGTTTAAATAACTTCAAGTTGAGTAACCATTCTCTGCAACTGAAAACATCTTAACCAATACTCAGCTCCTCAGAGAAAGAAGGGAAGAGTAATCAGAGCCCGTATAGTTGATCTCACTCATGGGAGGGAGGCTATAATGTGCTCTTTTCATAGATGAGAAGGGTAGGTCCAACATGGTTAAGCAATTTGCCCTAGATTACATGGCTAGTAAGTGACAAGGCTGGAATTTGTACCTGGGAGGGTCTGACACTAAAGCTTGTGTGCTTTCCAATACCCACAGTGAAAATCTTGAACAACAATAAAAAGGTGTTCAGTCATATTCCAGTCTCTTGCAGAAATTAAGCAAGAGCTCACTGAAGATAAAGCCCAACGAGTAATCTGATTTTCATAGCAGAAAGCCAGTCACAGAAGGAACTTGTGTGCTGGGCAGGGAAAGCCTCTTGTGTGGCTGAGCCAATGTGACAGGAGAAGGGAGAGGCTGTGATTCAGAGGCTAATCTCCAGTGCATCAGATGCTAAGTGGAAGGCCAAAGCATCACTTTTAGATGCTACCAGATGATGTGTGTGAGGCTACTGATAACCTTTCAGACCTTGGTCAGGATGGCTCAACCACCAGTGGAGAGCACAGCAGCTCAAGTGGAAACAATTAGAAAAGACAGAAACTGGTAAAAAAAAACAAAAACAAGAGAGAGAGAGAGAGAGAGAGAGAGAGAGAGAGAGAGAGAGAGAAGAAAGAAAGAAAGAAAGAAAGAAAGAAAGAAAGAAAGAAAGAAAGAGAGAGAGAGAGAGAGAGAAGAAAGAGAGAGAGAGAGAGAGAGAGAGAGAGAGAGAGAGAGAAAGAAAGAAAGAAAGAAAGAAAGAAAGAAAGAAAGAAAGAAAGAAAGAAAGAAAGAAAGAAAGAAAGGAAGGAAGGAAGAGAGGAAGGAAGAGAGGAAGGAAGAGAGGAAGGAAGAGAGGAAAGGAGGAAAGGAGGAAAGGAGGAAAGGAGGAAAGAAAGAAAAAAGAAAATAAAGGAGTGAAAGGGGGTCCACAGATATTAGGAACATGATCATTATGAAACTGGCAAATTGGCTCCCTGCCAGATTGTTGGTTTGTCTGGAAGTGTCATCTTTCTCTGCCCAATCTGCACTATATGCAAGTTTCTAATATCTGTTTCTAGTGCATTTTCATTAATAGTATATATTTTTTTCCTATAACTGGTCACCATTTTGTCCTGAGTTCTTACTCAAGAGTATATTTGCATCTGAAAATTCAAAGAGCTGTGCTACCTGGTTACTTTTCCCAACCTCTACCTGTTCCAGAGCAGGCACATATGGCTGCTGATGTTGGACACTCACTGTTTCCATTCACATGACTCCCCTCGAATGGTGCAGTGTACAACCTGAACAACCATATCCCGTGGTCCTCCCTGATTCTCTAATACCTCATCAACTATTTGTCTGACTTTTTCTTAATTGCATTTGTTCCTATTTTGACTATTACATATGAGATAGATTGGCTGATGATTGCCACAGTTGCTCAAGTAGCCAGTGTCTGATTTTTATTTCAAACAAAATGTGGCCTGGAATTCTGGGTCTGCCACTTATTAGCTAGTTGGCCATGGCCAAGTCAACCTACTGAGCCACTGTTTCACCATCTATAAAATGAAGAGAACAGTATCTATCTTGTCGTATTAATGGTGGAATATATATATTAAATTAGATTAAAATGTTGATGTATATTTTTGTTATTATTTTTACTATTAATATTTTCAAAGTACCTAGCATGGTGTCTGTAATGGAGTAGACCTTCAAAAAATATTAATTCTTTTCTTGAGAATTAATTTATGTATCAGTCTCAATCCCTTCTTTTACGGAGGATGAACTTGGTCCAGCAGATGGTATTTTCTAAGTGAAGAATACCCTCTCCTGAATGTTTCCCAACTGAGTGAGGAGCATTTTGCAAAGTGTAACCCTTGAGAAGTTCTGAGTTGAGGGAGGAGGAAGAGAAGCTTTTTGGTCAAACAGACATCTATAAAGTGCTGCATTTTATAAACTTGTTAATATTCATTGTAGAGCACTCAGGGATGCATATTTAAAAGACAGATTTTCGTCTCAGGGACATGGAGTTCAACAGTTATGTTTCTATCTTATTTTGCATTCTTCATCTCACTTACTGTTGCATAAATCTGGGTTACGCAAGGATGGGAGACAAGATACCTTTAAAATACATCCTGAAATTCCTGCAGATAGATGCCCTCTTCTCTGTCCTGCCGTGGTGGAAGGGGTCCCTAAACTCCAAAAGAGCACCTAAGTCAGATGATTACTAGGAATCTAAAATATTTTCCTCTAAAGAGTAGAAGTAAATTAGACAGTAACTAAATAGGAAACAGAGATATTTGCTGCACAACAAAATGTGACTTTAAATACTTGTAACCATACAGAAAATTAATTAAATTGCTTTAGAATCCCATGTTCTTGTATTGCTTTATTTCATAATCACACAGATTATAACACAAGTTGATGTACCTTATGAAACTGATTTGAAAACAAATAACTTGATTATTTCCAAAATTCAAATCAATCTTTAGTAGAAGAAAATCTGCCGCTACTAAAAATATTCAAGAGAATGAGTTCTTAAATTAATTCCAAAGAGATATTCCAAAAGTGTTTTAGAAGAGCTTCCCAAATGTGACCACTCAATTAAATGTACAAATTTTGCTAAGATAATTTCAAGTTCAGGCACACCTTATAATAAACTTATAAACATTTAATTTTCAGTATGCTAAGTTTTCCAGAATGCATCTTGGTTAATTAAAAAATGGTTTATTATAGCTTTTACAAATTATTTATGAGAGGCTGTATAATCTCCAGGGGAAAAAAATTACCTAATTTGGAAATGCATGGTGCTGGTCAAACATGTTAAACTATGCCAATAATTATAAAAATTACTTTATTCCACAACTTGGTTAATTCCCTTGAGGTTCTTACTTAAAAAAAGAAAAAAAGCTTTCCTTAAAAGGGTACTTATTCTAAAGACATTCCTGATTAAATGCCATGATAAGTAATAAAACTATTAAGAAGAAGGTGGGGGTGGAAGAGGAAAGAGAGGGGGAGGAAGAGAGAAGAAAACAAAAAATTTCTGGGTGACAAATGCCAAATTCCAGCCAATACCCCAGTAGTTTTAAATAGCGTTCACAAAAAAAATTTTTAAATCAAAAATATTTATCAGACACTTAGAGTTTCATTCCCAACTTAATTGACAGTAAATTAAAATGTGTATCTCTTTTGATCTGTTATATCTGTAATTTAAATTTAGTGGCCAATTTGCCAATTCCTCAGGCTAACAATGATATTTTTTTTACATAGCCTCAGTAGACAACTTCAAATAATTTACCACCCAATTCAGTCAAAAGAAGCAGATAGGTAATGTACACAAGCTCATTCATTGCAATCTCAGAAAAAGCCATAAGGGTATATTAAAAATAATAGCATCATGGAGAAGGGCTGGCTGAGAGAGTTCTTTGAATCATATTATGTGCGCCTTTATTGCTTTGCTGAGGCTTGTTTGCTCTTCATTCTTTGCAACAAAGATTTCTCATAATGGACTGATAAAGGCACTGGGGCACATTTCAAGAGAAAGAAGACAATTATTAGTAGTGGGACAGCTTTATGCTGAGGTCAAAGGCAAATAATAAGTTTCTAGTTACTGGAGGACAAATCAGGAGCCTCAATTCCAGTTATAACAACAACAACAAAAAAAGAGAATACTTCTCATTCTGGATCATTTCAGAGATGAAAATTGCTCTAGAAACCCAGGGCTAGTTATAGAAGGGTCTTGAAATGAAACTGCCACCAGGGAAAATGGAAACAGAAAAGCTTAAATATATTCTCTTGAAGTTCCCCAGGGCTTTTCTTTATGCCCAACGCATATCTTTGGAAAAGGCCCTAAGAGACAGAGTGTTGTTTTGAAAATTACCCTTGTCTTTTTGAAACATTGAGAGAAATACTGACATACTTTAGTTCTTCCATTCTTGCATGCCTTTCAGGAAAATTTATTTCTGAAATATTTTATTGATCTCCTGATTAGCTAAATTGTTTGATTTTGCTAATCTAAAAGTTATTTAAATTATTGATTCAATATTTCAACAATTTTAAAACTTCATAGCCAAATTTATTTAATTAATCATTGATTCTACATGTATTTATCGAGCTCCTACTTGGTACTGGGAATACAGTGATGAAAAGACCAGCAAGCTCTTTACTCTTATGAAGTTTATTTTGTAGTTGGGAAAAGGAAGAGCTACAAAAATGAATGAATGAATAGACGAGAAAAATAGCAGATGGTGTTAAGGTGACTGAGAATCAAAATAGGGCAGGATGATAAAAAGGACAGGTGGCTATTCTAGGTTGACTGGTCAGAGAAGTCCTCTCTGAAGAAGTTAACAGTTAAGACGAGAATTGAAGGACTTGAAGGAGCCAGCCATGCAAAGATCAGGAAGAAAAGGGGTTTCAGGTAGAGGAAACAGTCAATGCAAGGGCCTGATGCTGAATGAGTGTGATCTGTTATGGAACAGGAAGAAGGCCAGGTTAGGTAGCTGGGATGGAATTCAGAGTAGGCATGAAATCAATCCCAGTCCAGAAATTAGCAGCTATTGCTGTACTTGTGAGCGAATTGGGAAACATCAAGGCAGTAAATTTTGATCTGACTCTGGCCCTTTCCAATTTTCTGTTCTTCTAATCTGTCCCCCTCTAATATAATCTGCACTCCCCTACTAATTAAGCTAAAATATCATGTTAATTGTTCCAACATTCATGTACAAAACCATCTTATATACCATCTGCCTATAGAAAAAAGTTCAAATTAGTTAGCTTGACATTCACAGATCTCTAAAAACTTACACCAACCAATCTATACAGCTTTAGGTCCCTCTACTCCTCTAATAAATACTCTCCTCTAGCTGACACTCTCCTTTGCTCCAACACTTTTTTATTTTATTTTCTTGATTCTTTTTCTCTTGCCATTCCCTATTATCTAAGATGATCCTTTCCTTCCTCTCAACAAATTCATATCAACTTCTATCAGTTAGAAATCTTTCTGTAACTAGCAAAAGATAGCTCAACACGCAGTGGCTTAAATTAAAAAAAGAAAAAGAAAAGAAAAAGAAATTTCCCGGCTCTAGTAAAGTAAATGTTCAAAGTAAAACAAACTTTAGGCAGAGTTTTATTCACAGGTCAATCAAGTCATTCATTTTGAAATTATCTTGACTCTGTATGGCTCCATGTATTAACTTCATTCTCAGGTTGGCTTCTTTCAAGACGGCAAAACCAGCTGCAATAGTTCTAGGCTCTGTACTGGGTTTAATAGGTTGAACCCAGTAGATAGTATTCCCCCTAAAAGTCATGTCTACCTAGAATCTGTGAATATGACCTTATTTGGAAATAGGGTATTTGCACATGTTATCAAATTAAGGTGAGATCATACTGGGCTTAGAGTAGGCCCTAATCTAATAACTGGTATCCTTATAAGAAAAAGAAATTTGTGCACAGAGACACAAGGAGAAGGCTATGTGAAGAAGGTAGCAGAGATCTGAGTGATGTAGCAATAAGCCAAGAGATGCCAAGGATTGCTGACAACCATTAGAAGCTAAGAAGATGCAAGGAAGGATTCTTCCCTAAAGCCTTCAGAGTGAACATTACCCTGTCAGCATCTTGACTTTAGACTTTTAGCCTCCAGAACGGTGAGGGAATAAATGTCTGTTGTTTTAAGCCACCCAGTTTGTAGTGATTTGTGACAACAGCCCTAGGAAACTAATACAGGCCCCTTCCACTGACCTGCTATGCAGGGGTGTAGGAAACAATATATCTGGTAGTTCCCAAGGGAAAAAGAAGCTTCTTGTCAGAAGCCTCAGCAACTTTTCCTTATGTCTTTTATGCCCACATCTGAATCAATAATTATACCCAGACCCACCTGCAGCTAAGAGTATCTCCCCTGCTTAAACTAAAAGGCAAATGGTGGAGGAAGGATTCTACCCCAAAGAAACAGGATACTATTGTCAGGAAAAGAGGGAAAATGTGCTAGCAATCAACTCTACTATTGATAGCAGTTTAGATGATTTTGGCTGGAAGTTACAAAAAACATGGCTCTGACCGGCTTAAACACTGAGGTAATGTATTGTCTCACATAATAGGAGATCCAGAGGCAGATCAAGCTCCAGGCACAGTACAAACAGGCCACCAGCTCTGCATCTCCCCTATTCTCAAGGCACGTCCTTTCTCCACATGCCAGTCTTTTCTTCATGCCAGCATCTCTCATGATCTCAAAATGGCTGCCAGTAGCAACTAAAAAAATAAAAATCTCATTCCCAATTAGGAAACAAAGGTCTTTCCTTTTAGACTAGTTGGACCCATTTAGGTTATGTGCCTCCCTCTAGAGAAATGCCATCCACTGATTGGCTTAAGCCTAGTTCCCTGAAGGAATTATGGGGGAGGGAAGAGATGATATGATAGAATTACCATGATTAATTTAGCATTAGACCAGTCAGGATTTTCCTTTGGAAATTAAGATGGAGTTTGTTTTCCTGAGCTAGACGGAGGTGAGAGGACTGTGAAAAGAAGGGTAAATGGATGCTGATTAGGCAACCAATGTTGGCTGCTATTCCATCCTTCCAAGTGCAAATTAGATCCTGCCTCCTCCATGAAGCCTCCCCAGATTAATCTAGCTAGAAGCAAACTTTTTCTTTCTGAATTTCTTCATGACTTATTACTCATATTAGCATTTTACACCTACCTTATATTTTTAATATTTTTACATATGTATTTCTAATCTCCCAATCTGAATTCTTAAAATCAGAGTATATGTTATCCTTCTCTGTATATTGCAGTATACCTAGTATATCACCTTGCCTAGAATATTTTATGCTCAACAAAAATCTATTGCTTAATTGAGTGACTTCTAGTACATTTCAGGCAGCCTTAAACTTAATAGTAGGGATAGAGATCCAGCTCACTAATTTAATTCTTCCTTCTTCCTAATAGAAATCTCCCCTTGTTCATCACATCCCAGGAGTCTTTTACACAAACATACTGGTGAGTCTCAGCCTTTGAATTCATCTGTACTTAATATAATGGTTAGATTTTTTTTTACTCTAATTAAATAGCGAGAAGCACTGATAATACATGACAGCTAATATTTTGAGTAAGAATCTAGACAAGATACTAAAGCTAAAGTGGTAATACAAGTTTCATTATGGAAGCTGAATAAGATATAGGAAGGGTGACCTCTTCAATTGTGCAAAGATGTTTTAGTAACTTTTCAGTTTTAATAATGTAAATCACAATCGTACTTATCCATTCAAACTATAGAGTTTCCAGCATATTTTAGGTCTAATCTAGAAGTCATACATGAAAGTTTTAAAAGTTCCACTGCTCAACACTATACAGTTAACCCCTGAGCGATGCAGTAGTTAAGCAGCCAATCCCTGAGCAGTCAAAAATCCGAGTATATTACAATATACTTAGTATATCACATTTTGACTTCCCAAAAACATAAGTTGACCTTGGATATCTGCCAGGAATTGGTTCCAGGACCCCCTGTGGATACCAAAATCCTCCCTACCATGGATTAAAAATAGTACAGGTATTTACTGGAAACAAAAATCCATATGTAAATGAACCTGTGCAGTTCAAATTCATGTCATTCAAGGGTCAATTATATAATGAGATTTGTATTATCTTAAGAAAGAAATATTTTGTTAAAGTTGACATACAATAGTATATTAGTATAAAGTTGACATACATAGTATATTAGTTTCAGGTGTACAACATAGTGATTTGACATTTATATACCTTACTATGTGATCACCGCAAAACATCAATAGTGATCTGTCACTGTGCAAAGTTATTACAATATTAATGACTATAGTCTTTATGCTGTACACTACATCCTTGTGGCTTGTTTATCTTATAACTAGAAGCTTATACATCTTATTCTCCTTCACTTTTTGATGGGTACCAGAGGAAAAGGGGGAAGGAGGATGAGTGAAAAAAGCAAAGGGGAATAATAGGTACAAACTTCTAGTTTTCTTATCTTTTAAAATGACTATACCATGTTTAGTAGAATAATTTTTTAGAGTCATTTATTCTTAATTTATTAAGAGGATTGCGAACATTTTGAGACACTTCGAAGGTGTCTTTAGGATATCTGAAATTTTCTCCATAAATGACCTTCAGTATCTCTGATGGTTATTGTTACTATTAATAAATAATATAATGTTCTGATCTAGATATATAACCAAAAGCAATAAAAGTGATCAATATTGTGTTTCAAGGAGAATTCATCTTTCAA
The DNA here is from genome assembly GCA_028627145.1 of Eidolon dupreanum. Taxonomy (NCBI): domain Eukaryota; kingdom Metazoa; phylum Chordata; class Mammalia; order Chiroptera; family Pteropodidae; genus Eidolon; species Eidolon dupreanum. The sequence continues at coordinate 54,592,258 of CM053503.1, read as the reverse complement.
AGAATGAAAGTAACTAATAGAATACTTTATTTAAAAAATAGAAAGAGTTGAGAGTGAAAATGTCTAGATGAAATCATCTCATTTTCCCTGAAAGGGGTAGGGGGAGCAAGAAAATTGGATACACATACTCCTACCAACCTTCTTCTGGGTTAGGTGAGATAATAAAACTTGACTTGGGTGCTGAAAATGCATTATTATTCATTTAGCACATTGAGTACACTTTGGTCTCGATTTTAAAGAGAATTTAAACCAAGGAGAAGTTGAGCTCTAATAGTGATTCAAATTTCCAGGAACATATACTGTCTTCTGGCCATATTCAAGTCACTAAACAGAGTAAGGAAGAACACTGCCAGAGGACTCAGATTCAAATTTTAGTTCTAAGCGTTCTTTCCCTCTTGCTTTCCAATTAGGTATATATTTAACTCTTTGGTAGGTCAGCTTTAAGAACTATTAGGAGAAGAGGGCAGAGGGAAGGCAGGTGGAGAGAGGGCATTTCAAAGACAACAGCATAAAAATGGTCTTGACTTGGCTTGATGGAAAGTATCTTCAAAGCATAAAATAAAAATAGATTCTTAATATACCGAAGAGAAAGCTGATTTGGAACTGGAGGACGAGGGCACTGGCAGGTTACACACGCAAAAGCCCTCCTTACCTAATGGGCATTGAGAAGAAATTGAACATAGTGGTGGAAGGAGCCATTGCCTTATCTGAGTCCAAATACCAGCTTCACTCCTTACTGTGTGACCTTGAGAAGTTACCTAAGTTTTCCAAGCTTCAATTTTAATATCTGTAAAATGACAGTGATAACAGTCCTTACTCTGCAGGGGGGCAGTGAAGATTAAATGATCTAATCCATGTGAAGCAGCTAGCAAAGGGTCTGAAACATATTAAACATTCTATGAATGTGAGCTACTATTACAATTGTTATGGGGAAGCCAGCCTGTTTTAGGCCTACTCTTGATCCTCTGGCCCAGAGCTGCCAGCCCACTGTGCAATTATCTAGAGATGGAAGAGGGTGCTTCATTCATTTCTCAACTTCTTGTTGTCATTTTGCTTCTAGAACGGTTTATGTCAAAAGAGAATAAAATAATATTGTATCTGTTTACATAACATTGTCATTATTTTTTTTCTTCTCTCAGACATGCTCTGGTATTATCAAATTAGTCACATTTTGAAGATGGCATCCACTAGAACTAATCAAACTCAACAATTTTTGTCCCTTGCTATTACCCTGGATTCTCATCCATTAATGGAACAGCTGCACTACTTTTAAAGGAGGCTGAGAACACACTGCAAACTTCGGCACTTGGTGACTGCAGATATGCCTATTTACTGAATACTAATATTCTCTACATGTTATGTGGTTTAGCTTGCTAATGCAAACATTCACTGCAGAAAATTATACATCTTCAGGGAGAAGAGTCATTGCTGCTCAATCCAAAATCCAGTTCTCTCTATTATTTCAGTTGTCTGCTGAGCTTTAGAACACTATACTATCACATCCCGAATTTCTGAATACATATAATGAAAAATAACCATCTAAAAATTTTATCTCTTGAATGCCAAACTAGTATTTGAACATTGCCTAACCTTTTAAAAATGGAATGCTATTTGAAATTTGTCTCTATGTCTGAAATATACATCTGATGTGTCCTGTACTTTTAGATGTCCTTTGTATTTGAGATGGTACAGACATCGTTATTTCTCTTGCATACAAATGTCCCTTAAAAGGCAGGTGTAAAACCAAATGCCCTTGCCTCTTTTCCTTCCTCTAGTCTGCATCTCGATAATTCTAACAACATCTGCATGACAAATGAAGCCCTCATCATTAACATACTTTTTGTAAATGATAGAAAACAGCTAAACATTTGGTATTATTTCAGACTAATGTTTCAGATGTTTGGCCCAGATCACATCTTTAGATCTAGCTTTTCATCTGAATATCTTGCTGGATTCTTTTTAGAGCATGTATTTGTATTTCTACCATTCAAACGGTAGAAAAGCAGATTGATTAAACACGAGACCACTAAATTGTGGAGACTTTAAAAAATATTGTTATATTCTGTTAAGAAAATTTTTCAAGTTTTTTAAAACAATTGATAATTACTACTGTTTATGGTTATTATTCTATTTTTAAAGTGCTTTTCTGCTTTATTTCTTCTGAGGGCATATATGTGAGGGTATATATGACATATGTTCATTATAAGAATTCAAACAGCACAGAAAAGCGCAAATAAGGTAGCAGAAGTCACTTGAAACCTCACTCTTAAAAAACAGCCATCATTTACATTTTGCTGAATACCCTCAGAGGTATCTCTCTATGAATATGCACATATCGATGTAATTCTACATACTTTAGAATTACATCGTACCTGGTTTTTCCAGTCAGCAATGTTTGGACATTTTTTTATGTCAATAAATACAGACAGCTCGACATCTGTAATTCTCATTATATCCTCCTTCCCCTTCTAAATAAGACCATGATGCATACATGGAATGATATGGAAATAGATCAAAGGGTTGAGAAGCATGGATCTCCATTGTTATAGTTCAGAATGACGTATGTACTGATATGCCGTGTTTTCTTTCTTTTTTCTTTTTTTTTACTTTATCTCTTCATGATTGAGGTTTGTATCCAATATTTCACAATTATAAATTTACCGAGTCCTTCCCCACCCCCATCTTATTTTTTAAACTTATTTGTAGACACCGCTTTCCCTTAATCCTGTCTCTTGTTTGTGGCTTGAAATATCTTACAGTTGAGAAAACAAATACTGACAGTGTTGGTCCTATTAGATTCTGAATGCTTGCTTGCTTTATGCCTTTGATTTATAAGTATATATATAAAGTGACTCTGCTATTTCTTAATAACATGTAAAGCTACCTATATGAAATAAAAATCTTTATGAGAATATGAAGAATTGTTTTTAACTGATTTTCCTATTTAGAGAACAATTCAAGATTTACTTGCTAATTCAAAATTGCTGGTTTGTCTGCTAGTTTCTGTTTTGGCAATTTTGACAAATTACACAGGAGTGTGCAGTCTTATCCCTGTAAAAATTCTCTTTTTCATAAGTCAGTGAGCTCAAGCTGCATCAGTACACTTGGTCATTCACTAATATATTATAGTTCTCAAAAGTCAACACTTAGAAAAGATTGAGAAGTTATCTAAGTTATAGGACCAACCTGAGTTAGATCAAAACCCATTTCCAGAATGGAAGACAAAGAAACCAACTCAAGATATTAGCATTTCAACTTCTTATGTTTAGAAAGATTCTAAACATAGAATCTTCTAGAAAATACTTTCACTCATATGCTCATTTATTCAGCCAGTGGGCTGTGATGTGCATAATGTAGTCCTCCAGGCGCCGTGCAATTCATGGTCCCAGTACACACTCGGGGGTGTGCAAGTTCATGTTTTTAAGCCTTTGCTGGTGTCTTGACCTGCAGTTTTGCAAATGTATTTCCTTTCACAGCCAAGCTTCCTTCTGATGAAGCCAGATGCAAGGTAGCAGCTCTAAATACACTTGATTTGAAGTGAAGAAGACCCAAGTCTTAACCCCTGTGTAACCTTGAGACGTCTCATACACCTCAGAGTTGCCATATCACACCCACAATGAGGGTTATCGCATCAGCCTCACAGAGTATTTGTAAATACTAAATAATGTGCTTGAGAGACTCTGGCACACAACAGGCCTTTAAAAGTGTTATGTAGAGCTACTGATTTCAGTGTCCAAGCTGAAAACAAAAACAAAAACAAAAACTTTCTGCTTACTCACCCTCATGGCTCTTGCCAAAAAAAAAAAAAAAAAAGGAAAACCAAAAAACTGTAAGTAAACCCATCCAGATTTGTGTAAGCTTTATCTCCCAGAGAATTAAAAGACAATTCTTTTCTAAAAAGCCAGGCTCCCCTTTTCCTTTTCTTAACATATTGAAAAATAATATGTAAAGAAACAAAAGCCAGGCAGTAGCTGATGTTCAGTTCTTGATTCTCATCTCTACTCTGGCTCTGAACCAGGGGTCAAGGTCAAGGGAGAGTAATTGCTGGCCCTTTATCCAAGAAGAGAGTCTTAAAGATCGTTAGAAAAGAAACTACAATATTAGACTTGATTTTATCTTGTCCCCACCGATAATCAGAATACCATTTCATCTAGTGGTGAGTTACTGCGACCATCTCAACCAGAAACAGAAGTTGAAACTGCTGGGAACAATGACCAACCAGCTAATAACTGTGTCAGAGTGTTTCCCTCTTTTCACAGGGGATGGAAGTAGCAAAACAGTTTATTTTGACTAGGCATCCACTTCTTATCTACCTACCAAAGACTTCTCCATATTTACCCCTTTCTCCAGGTATTTCTGACTCCTTAGACATTTTCATTTCCTCATCTCTAGTTAAAGTCCTTTTCTAATCCTGCCCCTCTCCTTCCAACAGAGCATGTTGAAAAGATAAATTATTTGCATCTTTAGAACTGCACAATCTTAAAGGAGGAAAAAGCTTTCAGGTTATTTATTCCAACCCTCTCATTCCTCAGATGAGAAAAGACTGTCAGAAACAGAATAAAAATCAGATCCTGGGACCTCCAGACTAACGCTTTTCCCATTTGCTACCTCTGTGAAGTAAAGGTTGTTATCCATAGTTTTTAAATCAGTTCTATTTCTCTAGGGAAGAAAAGAAACACGCAAAGGGCTCCTCTATCTCTCCTGTGAGCTGTAATGTCTCGTCTGGAACAGTCTGTCCAGCCTCGAGGAGTCAGAGCCACTCCTGCAGCCGGATCCATTTATTGAAGTGTTTACATCTGATTAAAAAGTGAGAAAATTCAGTCAAGTGGTTGATTTGTCCTGGCTACCCTTTTCCCCATCTCACCCAACAAAGTGTAAACCTACCATCTTCATTTTACTTCCAAGGCAAGAAATGTCTATCTGTGATTCCTGCCCTTCAGTGACCAGTAATGGGAGAACATACGTGGCAATAAAAGTCTTTACTGCAGTGTTTTGACGACAAGTATCTTTGTCCAATATAGTCTCCTCATCAGACATTACAATTTGTTTTATTTGAATTCTCATGCCAATTTTGGCTTTATTAGAGAATTGTATATTTTAGAAAGGCATTCTTTTCAAATTATGATTTTTGTTAAAAATTATCATGTATCTTTTCCTGTATTTACTTTTTTGTGGTAAATTGTGACTTTTTTTATTCTTATTATAGCAAGACAAATTCACTTTGGGAAGATAAATGTCACATTTTAATGAAAACCAGCTTACAGTGTGGATGGGGGTAGTGATGCTAACAGGGGAACAAGTGGGCATACACTTTGATATTTCTCATTCTTCTTAGCCAAGGCATGAGATTTACCTTTATTTTATTTTTTAATATTGGAGACATTTCCCTGTAAATATCATCAGGAAGATGACTAAACACCTTGGGAGATCACTGACCCTCACAGATGAAATCCAGAAAAACTTACTGACACAAGAAAAATTTTCAAATAGGAGATGTTATAAAGCAAATAAAAATAGGAAGGTGGAGTATTGTGTACTCCCACTAAGAAAGGGACCCTACAAGCGTAGCATGTGACACAGCTCAGCCGTTTCTCCCATTTGAGGCTGGGAGCACAGCGCTAAGCCCAAGGCTGAAACCATGTAGTTGAGCAGGCTCCTGGGAATCTTTCCTCTGTGCCGTGCGTGGATCATGTGAAGTGATGTAACCAAACAAGGCTTTTTTTTTTTTTTTTTTTTTGCATATAAACTCATGTAGTGGACTTCTCCCCTAACCCCCACCTCGATTCTCCCCCCACCCCCGCCCCGCTTCCCAACATCTGAACTTCTTTCCTAGTTTGGGAAATTTCTTATCCTGTGAGACATAGCAGGAAGCAGGGCCTGCCTTCCTCCAAAGAAGCAGAAAAGAGCAGATACCATCTTTTCCCACCGTCCAAAGACTA